>ML110982.1:54919-113431 GCA_003697995.1 Taxidea taxus jeffersonii | reverse complement strand
AGTCTCTTACGGTTTTTCTCCCTCCCGATCCCATCTTGTTTCATTTATTCTTTTCCTACCCCCAAACCCCCAACGTTGCATCTCTACGTCCTCATATCTGGGAGATCATATGATAGTTGTGAAAATGTGACCATTTTAAAATACTTTCTCCATCTGGAGTTTTCTTCTTTTTCCATCAACATAGAATTGGAGTATAGCATTATTGGCATGTTTTAAAATATATGAGGAGAGCAAGGGCCAGAATATGTTATTAATTCACTATCTTTCTTAATCCAATTCTTTCATTTTCTGAATTTTTAGGTATAAGATTTGATTTTGAAGTTTTCATTCAGGGACGAATGAAAGAAATACCTTAATGCCTTCCTCTAGTATCCCATCAGCTCAAGCAGAAGTTACATGCTGGTCATGTAGTATTATGATTTAAAGTCTTTAACCAGGAATTATATAGGGTTTATAATTCTTAATCAGAGCATATTTAAATCAGGTGCTTTTCTGCTTTTTCTCCAAGACTTGCTCCTACAGTGGACCATTGTTGGTAATTATATCATATTCCATAGGTTTGTTGGAAGAAGGAATGATAATTGATTTACAGTTAGAGTAAATAAAAACATGGTATTAAGTGATATGTTAAACTTGGGGTAATGGAAAATTATAATTTTGAGTGGTAAACAATGAAATTATGATGGGCGACTAAAATGAACCTTAAAGTAACAGGAGTACTTCACAACATCCAACACAACTGTTTATTTAATAAAGAGCCTGTATTTAGAGCACCTTAAGAGTGATTTGCAAAGATTATAAGTTTATCAGAAGAAATGATGTATTGACAGGACCCAGGAATAAAGTCCTGGATATTTGGATATTTGGCTTAAAGAAGATTGAGATAATGACATTAGAGCAGTTTCTAGTCTTATTCTAGAGTAGAGAGAATCTGAATATAGCATTATATCTTGCATGTGGAAGTATAAATTTAAGAAGCACAGGCTGAACTTTGATTAATTCCCTTAATATGTAGTTCCCAGAACTTCTATTTTGTTCATTTGATCCTTACAACCTTTCAAGGTAGGTATTGTGGTTTCATGACATGGTAAAAGTATGCCAAGTTCTATTCTTGGCTGTGTCATGACTTGGGAATAACTAGGACCTTTTCTTGATCCTTAGTTTTCTCATTTGTAAAGTGACAGAGTTGGACTTGATATTGATAGCCAAGATCTCATTAATTAAATGTAAACATGGTATAGGCAGTTTTAAGATAAGATTTGTCAAACAGGAGTAGCATGGAAGAGAGATATTTGAGCTCTAAGGCTAACTGAATCACCTGCTATCTTTGGAAGGAAGCAGGGCTCCTAAAATAGCAAACAACTTGTTTGGTGACCATTGCATGTTGAGATTAGACTAAAATAATAGATTCCTAGGCCCATGCTTTGTTTTTATAAAAAGGGAAAAGGATAGTATATAACAGTTATATCCTGAGAATTTTATTTGGAAATAACTAATTTAGTATTAAGTATTGAAACTGTTTTGTGGAGGGTTCCAATACTTATAAAACCACAGTCTCCTTCCCATATGCAGGCTGGTTTGAAAGTTTGGAAGTATACAGGATTTTGGATTTATGGGAACTTTGCTTTTAAAATTGTTTTGCCAGTAAGTGTTAGTTGATAAAGGAGAGAGGAACAGTTCTTTTATATTCTAGAGTATGAATTTTGGTTGTTCACGGGCGTCCTAGATGACTGCCTCTATTTTTGTTAAGTCCTATATTGTGGGAAATTACAGAAATTAAAAGTGTTTTAAGTGAAGCTAGGTCAGATATTTTAATCACATAAGGGTACAGTTTTTTAAAATTTATTTATTTTATTTGGTTATTTATTTTTATGATGGAGAGAGTGGTAGAGGGAACACAAGTACAAGCTAGAGAAGGAGAAGCAGGTTCCCCACTGAGCAGGGAGCCCATTAGGGGGCTTGATACCAGGATGCTAGAATCATGACCTTAGCCCAAGGCAGAAGCTTAACAGCTGAGCCACCCAGGCACCCCAAGGATACAGTTTTAAAGCAGTGTAGTTTTAAGAAATGTGTATTTTGGATAAAGACAGTTCAAGGTTGTTATTATTGATAGTTGATTTCATAGTTTATGAAGTTGAGTTGTGTATTTCTCAGTTACCCATGTTTTCACTAATTGAATAAGCACGGAATTCCTATCATCCACCAAATTATGTGTTAACAATCGGAGGACAGAAGACTGGGATCCTCTTGTCCTTGGATAATCTCTAAAGATTACCAACAAGCCAACTTTAACTTCTTCCCTATAATCATAAGTTATGATTTTATCAGCCCCTTACCAACTATAAAACAAGTATGTTTTCACAGGGAGAACGAAGTTGAAGAAGTAAAGGAAGAGGGTCCAAAAGAAATGACTTTGGATGAGTGGAAAGCTATTCAAAATAAGGACCGGGCAAAAGTAGAATTTAATATCCGAAAACCAAATGAAGGTGCTGATGGGCAATGGAAGAAGGGATTTGTTCTTCATAAGTCAAAGAGTGAAGAGGTAAAATTAAGTTTTGTGGTGTTTAAAAATGCTCAGATGTGTGTTGAATTGTATTTATATTACTTGTTTTAAAATATCACATGGTTAATCTTTATAAAAAATAAGAGCTTTACATAAGATCCTTGGGGGTAGATAAATTGTTCAAAAAGGAAAATAAACTTGTTACCATATATTTCAAGAAAGGTAGTCTTTCAGTCAATCCAGAATATATTTAATGTGGTGGTTTTGTTTTTTCTAGAAAGCAGTCTGTTGTATATCATACAATTACTAGTGTTTTTGAAATAAGGTAGGTCTTTTCATGATGATATTTTAAAAAGTCCAGCCTTTGAATCAGTTGAAAGGTTAGCATTTTTGTGTGGTTTAACCTAAAAGAATGGCTTCATCAATGTTCAATTTTTCAAACTTTGGCATTTATAATGATCAAGACTCTTCAGTAAATGATGCTATCCTTTCTGAGGGCTGATATCTTACAAGAACCAGCAGATTAATTTACTGAACATTTAATGAAATATTTGAGAAAGACATGTTTGTGGTTTTTGATTTGCTAACAGTCCCTTGGGCAGGTAGTTAGAGGAATGGCTCACTGCTACATCATGTAGGGCATGTGCAAGTATGAGATTTTAATCATAAAGTTAAATTGAAATTAAGGCAACCTGTAATAAGATTCAGTGAGATACTGCATTTTAATTTTCTTAAATATCTGTGAAACAAACTTGGAACATTTTGAAATAAAATCAAGGTTGAAACAACTTTGAATCCATAAAATAATATAAATGGGGACATTGTCTTAAGGGCCAAGTCCTGCAGGAAAAAATACTTGGCTTCATTTGAATGCTTTTGCTTATTTTTTTGTAATTCTTTCAGATAAAATTGTGTATCTGGGTTAAAGTATTCCTGATTAAAGAAACCATGGAAGTTCACCTGGGGAGATTGTTAATTTGTACTGATGATTAAACTGCTTAATATGGGAAAGATTTACTTAGGTACCTTTGATAGAATTATTTGTAACTTTTTTGGGGTCTTGACAGAACTTTCTCCAGAACAAGACACTACACAAAATACTGATACATTTTACATAATTCCTTAGTTACCCTGAAGTCTTTTTATGCAGTTTGTAAAAATCAGGTTAGATAGTCATAGTTTTACATTGAGCTTTTCAGAAATAATTATTATATAAGATATATATAGATTAGGAATCTTTGAAAATTAAAATGTGAAAGTGTTTAAGAATAACTGAAACTGGGATATTTTTGTTACCAAGCCACTTTTTGTGTGGATTCATGTAGCCTTTGTGATATGGCTACCTGTTCTGATCTGACCTTATCGGCATACATGGTCTTGTCTTTGTGTAGGTCTTCAAGTTTGTTGTATATTTAAGGGCTCTTTTTCTTTTACATATCCTAATCCTCAAAACAGTAAGTAGTAGTTAGGGAAAACAAGAAACTTTAGAAATGGAAAATTGAATTACCCTGTTAATTGACAGGGCTGAAGCTAGAGCTCTTATTTCCTGATTATCATTTCACTGCTCTAGGAAAAAAAGCAAAAACTATGCACATTTATTTGCTGCCTTAAAGGGATGTTCCCTGCACATCCAAACGTTCTCTGTATTACTATAGTAAAACCTTTGAGGTGTTTCAGGAGTATATCAACTAGGCTTTTTTGCTTCTGTGCTCTATAAACTTAACAAAACGCCTCTAATTAACGACTTGATACTGTTGCCTCGCAATAGCAAATTTTTAAAAATTAAACAATTTATATATATATATAATTGATTTCAATTTGCTAATGGTTTTGTGGATTTAACTTTTTTCTTAAGATTTTTTTTTTTTTAATTTATTTGACAGAGATCACAAATAGGCAGAGAGGCAGGCAGAGAGAGAGGAGAAAGCAGGCTCCCCGCTGAGCAGAGAGCCTGATGCGGGGCCCGGATCCCAAGACCCTGGGATCATGACCTGAGCCGAAGGCAGAGGCTTTAACCCACTGGGCCACCCAGGTGCCCCGTGGATTTAACATTTAAACATTAATTTTAAATTGCTATTTTACGAAGAACCTTCTGCTGCCTTTAAGTTGGCCTAGCACTGAGGAATGACAATGAGTTTGGATTTTAGATGATTAAAGGGGTAAAAACATAGATATAAATACAAAATTTATCGGTACTTTAAGGGATAGTTATTAACAGTTGTAGCGTTACAAGATTTAGAAAGAACAAAATGTTTATTGTTCCTTCAGAAAAGGATTATACCTGTATTTAGGAAAACTAAAACATACTTTAAAGTAGTGTAAGAAAAGTTATAAATTAGAAGATTTTAAAACCTATTCATCCCATACGTACAGGAAGAAATTAAGAATTCAGCTGCGTAAAATTTTTTTGGTTTTTTTTTTTTTTTTTTTTTTTTTTTAACAGAGTGGGTGGTATACCTTATATATAAATACAAAGGAGTATCTGGATTTCACAAGACATGTTGACTTTAAGGTTACCTGTCTATATTTAAGACTTGGATTTTTTTATGCTTGGCTTTTCAAGGTTCCCTGATACAAAGTTACATTTTACTTGGGTCTGTCATTTTCCAGTTTATAGGAAAGAACACAGAGTAGTTGTACGTGAACAGAAAAGCATTCTGAGAAGTTTATACCTGATTTTCCCAAGTAATACTTGGGAAGAGTACAGAGCAAGAGTTTTCTTTATAACTTAAAAAGTGATTCAGTATTAATCATCAGTAGAGACCTCCCATGCCATCTATCCATAAGTCTTCATCAGGGATTTATATTGGAATCTACCTGAAGGACATATTTAAAATGTACTTTCCCAGACTTCACTTCTAAGGATTATGATTCAGTAGGTTTCAAATGGGACCCAGCCAGTTGAGTTGTTTGATTATATACCTCTAAGACTTGCCAGTATCAACTGTAGTTTATAAAGTTAAAAGTGAAGTGTATTTAGTTCTTAGTGAAGTTTAGTGAAGTGTATTTAGTTCTTTCTCTAAGATGAGTATAGCTGATCCCTAAGCTTTTACATATTAACTGTAGTGGCATTGGCATTTTTTAAATTATCATTTGTTGATATATTTGTTCACATGAAGAGCAGATTAGGTTTTTAGTCTTCTAAGAGAAAGCTCATTGTTTAGAAATTTGCAGTGTTGCTTTACTATTAATCACCCTGTGGCCTGCTTTTAAATTCTTAGGCTCATGCTGAAGATTCAGTTATGGACCATCATTTCCGGAAGCCAGCAAATGATATAACGTCTCAGCTGGAGATCAATTTTGGAGACCTTGGCCGCCCAGGACGTGGTGGCAGGGGAGGACGAGGTGGCCGTGGGCGTGGTGGACGTCCAAACCGTGGCAGCAGAACTGACAAGGTGATTTTAAGAATTCTCTTACTTTTTGAAGTAATTTGAGGACCTCTTTTGGTAAATGAGTGCCCTAGATCTTTTTGGGGATAGGATTAAAAGGGAAAGTAAGTAGGTATACCTTGAAGAAAATATATTTTAGGCTATATTTTTGCTTAAGGCACTTAATTGAATAGTGCTCTAACAACGTTACACTATCACTGGTATATTGAGTATTTACTAGGTGTTTATTGAGTACTTACTAGGTGCTGGTCATGGTACTGTGCTAGGTATTTTATGTACTGTGACATTTAATTGTTGTTACTACATTGACATCTCCATTTTATAGAAGAGGAAATTTAGGTATAGGGAACCAAGTTAACTTTGGCTTTAGCTGAGGTTTACTTGAAATTCCAACTACTTCCTTTGCCTTGACTCTCCTGCTTTTTTAGTCTCAGGATAGCATTTGTATTCATAATTGTGTGACACTAACTAGATGATTATTGGCATGTTCTTGATTAAAAAAATTTTTTTAACTGCGGTGTGAGAGCTGGGGTTCATTTTTGTCCTACTTTTATAATTTACTACCTTGTACAATGTGTATGACACAAAACAGGTTCTTCAATATTTTTATAGAAGCCATAGTAATTGATAAATTTGAACTCTGATCTATTTGATACCAAAGTACATACTGTTAAGGACTAGATACTATTGAAGTATTAGCAGTAGCTTTTGGGTTAGGTTAGTTCATTGTCTCTTGTGGTCTGGCAAGGAAACAGTGATGTCCTCCTGAATTGTCAACACCTGATGATGCAAATTGGGAACCTACCTGCTTAATTGAGTCTGTCAGTGTTTGATTATAGTGGTAGCTTAATACAGATTTTATGGTTGCCAATAATAATGGGGTGCTGACTTTTTCTTCCTCTGAACATCATGTTTTTTTAAAGGGTTGTTGTGTATGTAGATCTTTTAAGTACGTTTTTGCTATTACTTTTCGACTGTAAATAGGAGTTGGGTCCCTCGCTAGTATTGATGAATCAATCATGTAATAGGTTTCTTAGCCTGCTTTCAAATTGAGGCCATTCTTAGCAAGTGAGGAGAATAAAATAGTAAACAAAGAATCATATATACATCCCATGTGGATCTCTTTATGTGATTTATTAGAAAACGAAACCCGTGTTATTAAGGAGTAGGTCTTGATAGACACTCAGGACAAGGCTTGTTGCAAATAGTTAATAGTCCTGTTCTGATCCATAACAGTAAAGCTTTGACACATTTCTACTTAGTATTTTAGAGTTATGTGTGTAAATGTAGACATGGAAATCCAAGATTTGAGAATTGTTAATTTTGATTTCTTTCTTTTTCAGTCAAGTGCTTCTGCTCCTGATGTAGATGACCCTGAGGCATTCCCAGCTCTGGCTTAACTGGATGCCATAAGACAACCCTGGTTCCTTTGTGGACCCTCCCATCTGAGGTTTTGCATGCTTAAGGATCCCAAACGACTTAAGAATTTAAAAAAAAAAAAAAAAAAAAGACTGTCATTCATACCATTCACACCTAAAGACTGAATTTTATCTGTTTTGAAAATGAACTTCTCTCGCTACACAGAAGTAACAATATGGTAGTCAGTTTTGTATTTAGAAATGTATTGGTAGCAGGGATGTTTTCATAATTTTCAGAGATTATGCATTCTTCATGAATACTTTTGTATTGCTGCTTGCAAATATGCATTTCCAAACTTGAAATATAGGTGTGAACAGTGTGTACCAGTTTAAAGCTTTCACTTCATTTGTGTTTTTTAATTAAGGATTTAGATGTTCTCCCAATTACAAACTGGTTTTAAATATTGGACATAATATCAGTTTTAATACCTGCTTTGCATTTTCACACATGGTCAGCTGGGTCATGTAAACTTTGATTTGTCAAATTTTATGCTGTGTGGAATACTAATACTACTTTATGTATTTTAACTTAGTTTAATATTTTCATTTCTGGGGAAAATCTTTTTTCACTTCTCATGATAGCTGTTATATATGCTAAATCTTTATATACAGAAATATCAGTACTTGAACAAATTCAAAGCACATTGGTTTATTAACCCTTGCTCCTGCATGGTTCATTAGGTTCAAATTTTATAATTGACACAATTTCAAGTATATTTACTTTTACAGTGTGTGGCTTTCCCATTTTAAAAACCAGACTAGACACCTTATTGGTGGAAGTTTAAGCTACTTATTGATACACATCCTATCAAGTGAAGTAGTTTTATGGGTGTTGGGTTTTTTTCCCCTCCAAAGGGTGGGTGGAACAAGTTGATTTGGCTACTGCATAATATTTAAACTGTTATGTAAAATAAGAGTCTAGCCACTCAGTATGATATGTGTGTATGGAAGGTCTCAAATCAAAATTGTTCTTCCATAATCAGCAACCCTTTAACCCTTCCTTTTTCTAAAGAAACCAAAGGGCACTGGTTTGTATGGTAAGATGGGGGAGTATGTTAATTTTTGGAATTTGGAAAGCAGACAGCTTTACTTTATAAGGTTAGAACAGCAGCACCGTCCATGAAATATAAACCAAAAATCTTACTGTTTCTGGATTTCCTATATTACTGTTAATTTTGGTCTTGAGTTGATAACTGTTCCACAAAAAGTGATAAGTATCTTTTACCTCTTCCTCCGTTAGAAAATTAGGTTAATGGGTTCCTTGAATGGGAGCATCACCACTTACTAAAACATACATGGAGAATTATCAACAAACAGATTTTCTAGGATTTTTTTTTAATCTTATGCCACATTCATTAGTAAACAGGAAAGGAATTTTCATGTACAGTTTCAAAGATCTTCTGTAACTCAGTATTTTCTACCTGTGTATGGTAATGTCCAGTTTTGAAATATTGAAGATCTTAAATCATAAAATGTCTCCTATTTAGCTGATTCATTCTCCCGTATACTTCTAAAAGAGAAATTATACAGTGCAAGAGTTCTTCATTTGGATTAGATTTATTAATCTAGTTACCTTCTAGTTTGACATCTAAGGAAGGAGGTAATTGGTTAATGATGGATAAACTTTTGTGCTGGTGTTTGGATCTTATGATGCTGAGCATGTTCTGCACTGGTGCTAATGTCTAATATAATTTTATATTTACAAACATACCTGCTACCCAGAGGCAAGTATTAATTTAGTCCATATGGACTATTGACCCCTCTTGAGATTGCAACATACACGCTCCGAAATCATTGTGGTTAGACATTCGAGTATCTTACCTTGTTTCTGGACATGTAACATGTATGTAAACCTTGGTTTTTTAGCAACATATAGAAAACACCTCCTATTAAAAACACGTCACAAGTTCTACTTAATGTCAGCCATTGCTGGCATTCTGTCACTAGAGAATACAGCAATATCTGGTATGTTGCAAGCTTTCAAGATAGCCTGAACTTTAAAAAAGTTGGTCCATTAGTTGTATCTGATGGATGTAAATTTGCCTCCTAGTTCACTTTGTGTCAAGAGCTAAAACTGTGAACCTAACTTTCTCTTATTGGTGGGTAATAACTGAAAATAAAGATTTTATTTTCATGCTCACTTCTTAAAAGTCATGAAAACAATCAAATAGGAGCCCATTTATCGTCACGTGTTTTCTGACCTGTGTGTGCACCCCCAAGATAATGATCATGTTTCATTTTTCCCCCCCTTAGATTTAGATTTTGCCTTTGTGGGGTTTTTGTTAAACCAGGACATTGGATCACATTTTGAAGGGATGAAACCTACAAAAATTAGAAAGTTGAATTTTTAATTTGTAAAATGAATTTCCAAAAAAAAATGAATTTCAAGGACTGACAAGGCAGTTGGCATTTCTCTTAGCAAATCACATGTTGAGTCTGAAGGTTAATCATACTGAATGCCTCTCTTTTTAAACACATGATAAAATACTTAAAAAATTCCTTTAATACGTATCTCTAAATAATAGTGGTTAATGTTCTAGTCAACATTTATCTTGATGCTTTTACATGGGAGTAATGCCAGAGTTGGTACTTAATATTAAGACATTTTCAGCGTGCATTGAAATAATTGGAATCTAGTTACTTTTTTAGCTTAGTTTTTTTGGAGACCTGTGGAATTAGGAAAGATTTTAAAATGTGCAGTAGGTATCCTGTATCTAGTTAATTTACTCAGTTTTATTTTGACCATGTAAGCATGACACATCTCCAGGGTTGTAAATATAATTGGGGCTTATTTCAGGGTATGGGTTTGGAGGGAGAATATTAAGTACTCATTCTGATTTTATTTTTCTAGTTGCTAGAGGTCTTTGCACTGAAATAGAAAACTTTTATTGTGCCATTAGGGAGTTGCATACAAAGTGTAAATATTATGTATTGGATATTTAAAATATGGCATATTTAAATATGCCTTTAGAGCACTAGTATTACGTGGAAGGAGCCAACAGGTATTAAAAGGTTTAAAAAAAAAACCCACGCAAGTGTGAAGCTGCTGGAACCTGAGATACTAACTACAAGGTAAGATTATATCAGGTACATTAATGGTCATCTGTCCCAACTTGGATGCAACCAGTATGCAAATTCTGAGGCTCTCAGGTATACTTAAACTGTACTTTCTAAGGAAAGTAAATTAATACTTAGACTTTAACCCATACATTTGTAATTTTGAAATTAACCTGTGTTGAGCGAGTATAAACATAAGCCACATTTCCAAATCAGCTGGAAAAAGCCCAGAGGGTGATTAGTAGTAACTTTGCGGAACATTTAGTGACAAGTTGTAAAATGATCCCTTAACCAATTTTCAGACCTAGTAATTAGTGAACTAATTTTTTTATGTGATTTGCAAAATTGTCAAAGTTTTAGCATTAAGATTGTATTGACTGGTATCTTTTAGAAATTTGGGTGGTGTCTTTTTGCTCAGCTTAGGTTTACCTTGGACATGTTCTCTCATGTTGAAAAATCCCACTTGAATTTTAGTTAAATAGAGATGATGTATAAGGACTGATTGAAGTAAGCATGTTTCAGGCTCAGAGGAATTCATTAAATCAAAGAATATAAGGAAAAGTTGTAAATAAGGATGAGAAGCTCAATTTCAGGAAATAATTAGTAGAATATAAAGATACGTTAGTGAAGCTATCAAGATTTTGGCCTCAGGAAGATGGCATTGGAAATGAGTACTGTTTAAATAAGTTCTATATCTATGCTAGGAGTCCCCAAACTAAAGCCTTTGGCCTGCTTTTGTACAGTTTATGAGCTAAGAACACTTACACATTTTTAAAGAGTTAAAAGCTTACTATACAAAAGATGGATGTAGCCCACAAATCTTAAAACTATCTGTCCCTTTATAGAAAATACTTGCTGACTCCTGATCTAAGCAGTCATTCCCAGGTCAACATAAAAGAGTTCTTTCAAATGAAAGTTTAGTTCTAGGTACAAATTAAATCATCCTACCCCATGGGAAGTTGTAAGTTAGAAGAATCTTAAGTTACCTCTTCTACAATCAGAATAAGGGCAAGATATCTGGTAACATCTAATAAAGGTGGTCTCTTATTATTTTAAGAAAGATTATATAACTTGTAACTTAAATATATGTCCTGAAAACTTGAGGAAAATACAAATTTGCTAAAAGTAAGTTTAATGCCATGATTACAGTTTAATGTTATATATATATATAGTACTAGTTTTTGTCAGTGCTAAACTCCTGTTCTAATGGGTTTTTCCCATGAGGTGAGACTTGTGAACATTTTGTATCGGTGAGAAAACGAATGTCTTTTTAATGAACTCTATGGGTTGAGTTGGGGTTGAATTGCTTCTTGATAACTGAGTTTCGCAGAGCTTCTGGAGTATATTCATTTGGGCAGAATTTAGATTTTGTGCCATTGATTGCCTTGTAAATAGCTAGAAGTCAATTGTGCATTTCTAAATGGAAGGAAAAAGACGAAAAATGACCCATAGAAGTTAGGAAATGACCAAGTTATGTTTTTGTTTGAGGTGTTATTAGGTAGGTACTTAAGTGTCATTGCCCCTTTTGCTGCCTACTTGGCAGGGTGTGGTATTTCCTAGTATGCTTATGTGTAAGCTGAGCTTTGTGCTTGAAGACCTATAAAAGATAACTGATAACTAATAACTGATCATTCTGATTAAATATGGATTTCTTGAAACTATTGGATAACTGATACCAGGTGTTGAGAGAGTTGCTCTGACCTGGTCTTGATAACAGTTTTACTAAATAGCTGTATAAAGTGTTAATGGTATGGAAAGGTGGTAGAGCAAAGGGCTAGTTAATATTAAGGATTTTGATATTTGGTGAACTGAGTACTGGAGATGGACAGTATTGATTACATTATATTACCCTCAGTTGCATTTGTAGCTGATGATTTAAAAATTTTAGGACTTAAAGAGCTGTCTTAATTAGAAGAAATGGCACAGGTTTTCATCTACCTAGCATGAAGGTTCGTTATAAAGTAGTCCACCTGAATGTGGTTCTTGACATTTGACTGCACAGAGTTTTGTTACCTTGAGCCTAAAATTTATTAGCTGATGAATAATGTCAAAAACATTGTTTTGGGAGTTTGCTGAATTCTTTGTAGAAATTGAAGGCTAAACACATCAAAGAAGATGGTGGTAGTTGCCACCCACCCACCCTGCCAACTTCCAATTTCTTGGCTGAAAATGCTGATGCTTGTGTAATTGGTGAATTGAACTAAACAGACCTTTCTGTTTAGAGAGAGAGAGTTGGTTTGTCTTTGATCTAGAAATACTGAATTTCCAGTGAAGCTTCTACACTTTTTTTTTCCAGTAAAGGAAGAACTTTGCCAGAAATTACAGATAATTTTGTTTCAGCAAGATTTTATATACATAGTTAACAAGGTGTTAAGCGCTTAAGTTTAAAGAGTGAAGAATGCAAGAGAAGAATGTATTGGATAAAGGTACTTTTACAACCTGTTACTGGTCACTAGGAAGGAAATCAGCATAATTTAGCAGGTATATTTTATTCATAATGGTATCCCTTGAAGATTGGGTGGTATTTAGTCACTGTATTAACAAAATCCAGTAAATCTTAAGGTTTTTTTGTTTTTTTTTTAACAATTACACCCCCCCCCCCCCCCCCGCCCCCCCCCCCCTTGGGTCATGGTGGAACTCTGGAAGTCATGTTGACTAAAGTGGAGAAGGGCATTGGATGCTGTATAATGCTAAGTGAGATAATCTGAGAAGACGTTGCTTTCAGGAGAAAATGGGCAAGATTAAAAGATTAAATTAGAAGATTGTCAATATATTGTTGATTGAAGAACTGAAATAACAAGCACCTCCAGTTAAAGGAGGGCATGGATGTTCCCCTTTTTTTCAGGATCATCAGTCTTGCTACTTAAGAGTTATTAGACTTTAAAAATAACTGTAGATTTTTAGAGGAAAGAAATCTGAATTGATTTGAAGATTGCATCTGTAGCTGGAGAAATGACTTATGACTTAATTATCCTTGCAAGTTATTTTAGTCTATTGCAAGCAGGTCAAAGTGGGTGTTTTCTAAAAACTGTCTGCAGCTGCTTTGAAATCTACCCTGCCATAGACCAGGAGGGCTAAACTAAAGGGAGTGTATAGGAATGAAAAGGAATCTAGTCATAATGAAGTTGTAGTGCAAGTATGAGGAGAAAACCTTTAGGAAAAGTATTTTTATGCAGTGTTGTGGAAAGATGGCAAGTGGTTTTTTTACTCATGATGGAATAAAGTAAGATTTCTGTTTCTAAATGATACCTTGTGACACCCTGTTTTCACCTTGAGAGTTTTTGTTTGGGGAGGACTAGGGATGGGTTGTCTTCAGGCTCCTTGGTTTAGGTTGCAAAAAAAATGCGCCCTCAGCCTAACAAGCCACATTTGCTATGATTGCCATTTTAGCAGGTGAATTGAGATTTTCTTTCACAAAGAACAAGAGTCTTACGTTACTGGTTTTCATCCAATTTTGAAAGAATGGTTTTTTGCAGCATTTTGAACTAGTAAAAGTATCCTGCTATGGGGCGTTCAGGCCTTTGCAGTGACAATTCAGGGCTTTTGAAAACAGTTTTTTTATTCTCTCAGAAACCCCTAATAGTCATTACAGTATTTCTTTGGGGTCCTATTATTAACTTATAGATAGTCATATGTCTGAAATTGACAAGGGAATGGTATTTTGAACTTCACCTTACATTCTTTTGCCAGGGGTAAGGCCAGGGTATCTTATGGAAGAATTACTTAAACTTGTGGAAATTAAAAAGAGGCATGAATTTACTTTTAAAGGGAACCTGTGACAACACATGAATAAGTATGTATGTCACTTAGAGATGTGATTGAAATCTCAGCAGAACCAACTTAAGAATGGTTTTGCTGCCGTAAATAAATGACCACTAGCAAAACATGGAAGCAATCACCACAGAATGGAGGAAGGGCATTTATGTTTCAACAATTTACATACACAACAAAAGTCAAATGCAGCCCCAAGAAAGCCTTTGTATGTGGAAAAAATTAATAGGTAAGTTGGGTGGGGTAATAGCTATTTTAATTAAAGAGAAAACATTGCTCTGGTTATTTTTCTATTTAAAAGCATAGTGTACTTACAGCTTTAACTCAGTTTATCAATTCCTTAAATAATGGACTTAGAGTGTTACCTCCTTTCTGTGGCCTAACTGTGCCTTCTATTACAGGATTTAGATTAGCTGGGTAGATAAATTTTGCAAATTCAGGAGTGCCAGATATTTTCTGATCATTTGAGCTTTACCATGGTTTTAGGTAGCTTTCTCAATCAGTAATCTAGAGCTTCAGAAGTATGGAAATGCCATTTTTTGGTTACCTAATAAAAATAGGAATCAAAGATTTTTATGGCATTAACAGTCAGCTACAGTCAAAACCCCAGTTGATGTAAATTTGTAGAGCAGTCTTAAATAGGAAGGAAAACAGTCTTGTTTCAGAGCATACTTTACTGTATACTTCACTTTACTGTTTATGCTCTGAAACAAGACTGTTCAGGACCAAGTACTAGTTATGTGACTTAGGTTGTTTCCCCACCTCTATAGTTAGAGTACTGCATTACACCCTTCAAAACTGCATGTACTAAGGACTGTTTTAGATGTTATTGTTAATCCTGTTATAAGGGGGATTTGGGAAATGTTGGCTTGTGATACAAACTTTGTATTTCCAAGAACCATCGTTTAAGTTATACCCTAAAATTTCCAACACCCCCTCACTGAGTGTGTCATCTACTTTGCCTTTTTCACTTTTCTGCTATGCCTTCTGACAGGAGTACTATTGGTCAGTGAAAGTGCCAGACATGGTGGAGGATGAAAGCGACATGGGCTTAAAGTGCTCAGTAGGGTCTGTCTCTAGATCCACTGTTTCAAGTCTTCGGAAAGAAATTGGTAATACTTCATATTTTATTGACTTTTTCCAATTATAAAAGTAATGAGTATTTGGTGAAAAGAATGCAAAAATGTAATTTAAGAACGTATGGCTGGAGATAACCACTAGCATCTTGGTGTATATTCTTCCAGTTTTTTGCTGTGTTTTGTTTTTGCATTGATTATAAAAAGTGAGATGATTCTATTCAGCCTTTTGTAACCATTTCCATGTCAAGTATCATTATACTTCTATAAAGACTGTATAGTATGCTTTTCAGCAGTTCTACAATCCATTCCAATTTCAGTCATATTAAAATGGGGGGAAGGGTAGGAGGAATGTCCATCATAGAAATTGATGAAATATTACAGTTTAATTAGCAGTTTTTCCTACTCAAAACATAAACTAATGGTGTATCTGAAAACCGGTAGAATCAGATTCCATGAAATTGAGTTTCATTATATGGGTTATGCTGTAACCAGGTTCCTACTGAAGGGCATTTAGCCTCCCTCTCCATTTTCATCTGTGCTGTAATCAGTCCTTTACCCAACTTAATTTATACTGTTCTTTAGTCTATATTGCTAGGAGTGGAGTTACTTCTTCAAGTTTTACTGAATATTATTGCCCAACTGCCTCCCAAAAAGAGCCAGCTAACATTCCTGTTTGTGACACCAGTGTCTGGTTAATACTGGCTAATTTTCCCCTTGATTTTGCTAATTTGGTAAGTGGAAAAATGGTATTTAACTTTCATTTCTTTGATTACAGGTGATTGTTTCACAATGTTTCTTGGGCAGTTACATGTATTTTGAGTTGGCTTAGTCCATTTTTCTTTAGTGTTGGCTTTTATATTGATTTTTTAAAGACGCCTAAGTTATTTTGGGCATATATTGCAAATATTTTTATCTAACTTGGGTGTATGTATTTTGCAAAGTTTTAATTATTCTTTATTATTAGTTTATTCTTATTTAGGCTGTGATGTAAAGATCTGACTCTCTTGACAGCCAACTGATTGAATAACTTATCTTTTATTAGTGGAAAGAGACCTTTATTCTAGAGAAGTGATTTTACTTTAGGGTTCACCCATCAGCCTTTCATAGGGTAGATAATATGAATGTCCAGGAGTCCTTCAGATTGGGAGAGAAAAATGGGGTTCTTTTGGAAGGTTTGAGCTGCAGTATTGGAACAGATCACAACTGTATCAGATGAAGGAAAAAGAGGCTAATGGAGAAAAACCAAGAATCAAACATAAGGGATTGACTAGAATAGAATGTGCCTAGCTTGGCATGTCTTTCACTGGCCTCAGGGCATTGGTGAGTTGCAGCTGTGGGCTATTAATGGAAGCTGAGAAATTAGGACAGAATGGAAGGGAAAAGTCAGTAGAGGGAAAGAACTAGATAACACTAGTTACACTTTATTGCCAAAAAGAAGACAGGCCCAGGAAATAGGATCTCTGGCTTTTGGGAAAGAGGGCCCTTTTGAGGAGCAATTTAAGATAAGGATCTCTGTACAAGAATTAGTGGTGGAGATTCCCATGTATCACTAAGAGTGAACTTGAACTCTGTGGTATTTGGGTCTCAGAGAATAAGGAATTTGATGTGTTTCAAAGGAGCAGAGATTTCTGGGTTAGCTTTAGGATTTGTAGAAGGAGTGAGGATTGAGATCAAAGCTAATTTTCCTGAGTAAAAAAAACCTGAGCATACACCTAGTCTTGATTAAAGGAGGCAACCTGATTTGGTATTTTGATGGCATCTGCAGGATGAGGGGATTGTGAAAACTACTTGGCAAGGGCAGAACAACGGTTACCCATCCTCTTCTGTTCATGAGAAGAGGGTATTTTATCTGGCAAAGTGAGCAGCTGAAGCTTAAAGAGGTCTTTAAGAGCTACTGCTACATGTATTATATAGCAATGTTAGTGAAAAGTAGGGTAGAATGGTGGGAATGAAGAGCAAATATAAACTCGGTTGTCCCAATAAAGAGGAAGCAGGCACAGCTAGACTGGCTTCTGGAACAGAAGGAACAAGTGATAACAGTGGCAGGTGATGATTCTTTCTTTTTATTGATGGCCTATTATGAAATAGGCATGGTGTTGGGAATGCAGATTACCATCATTCCTGCCTTCATGTTATTTACAGTCCAGTAGAGAAGAAGTAAGTGGTATGGACATCATGCTTAGGAAGCAATGAGGGGGTGAGGCCTCTGCAGTCTTGGAGCCTTTAGGAATCAAGGAGGTCTTTTTTAAATGACTTTTTAAAAAACTTTTTATTTTTTCACTTTTTAGGAAAACAAATGCAATATCACCCAGAGACAGGAAAGAGTCTCTAGGGGGTAATAAGAAGATTGGAGCTGGGTGTTGGGTCCAAGGAGGTTGGGGATGAATGTCTAAGATGGATATCAGGCAATCAAAATCAGAGATAAGTAAAGCAGGTATTAGAAGAAGAGAAGTTTGCCCCCATTGTCAAGAGGTGATAAGTTATCCAGCTTAACACAATTTAAACAGTCAAACATGGGGCACTAAATCCGGGTATAGACAAGCCAACACTGAAGCTGCTGAGCTGGAAGAAACCATGTGGGAAGGTGTTTCTCAGCACCTAAATAGAGAATAGAGATGTAAGGAAGGAACTTAAGCTTTTCAAAGAAAGCCTGAGGAAACTAAGTATGTTTGGAGTGGCAGGGAGTAGAGATAAAGAATTAAACATCAGTAGGCATAGCAGATGTTCATGATTTCAATTTCTAGAGCTCTGAGGGACATCTGGTAAAACCAACACTATCTCAGTGCCCATATTTGGGGTGGGGTCAGGGTAGGGGGTAGGCTCTAGGGCTTGGCAGGGATTTAAGAAAAAGGTTCTTGGACCTTTCTTCCTATTATTTTGGGAAGGGCACTAAGCATTTTGAAAGACTTCCCTACCAGCTTTGCAGAAGGGCCTATAGTGAAGTGACAGGCATGATGGAATAAGGGAGGGTGACAGACCAGGGCCACAGCTTTAAATGAGTAAAACATATCATGTTCCAAGTTCATGCTGAGAAAAAGAAAAAAATATAGGCTCAACTTGAAGACCAGCTTAGTCCTCCTGAGGAAGGAAAAACAGGATGCCTTGTGGGGAAAGGGATGACACAAGTGTAACCTTAGTGATTTGGGTCTTAGACCTTGAGACAGCCTTGATCTTGAAGTCAACAGCTGTTGCAGAAGAAGGAAGAGGAAACAAGGTGTCAGCCTTTGGCCCACTACTTTCTAAGACACTGGATTTCAGAGAGGGGAAGCTGTTGGCCCAGGGTCTTCACAGAAGGTTTATGATCACTTTCCACAATCAAGCTGCTCTTGATTAACTGAAAGAGGGTGAAGATGAAACAATAGGAGAAAGGTACATTTGTGTAGGCTTTCATAAGGACAGTCACGACCATCTTGGGGGTCCTTTTATGTTGGTGTTCAGGGTCTTTTATGTCCTCATCTGTAAAACGGGGTTGATCTGTTTTGAAAACTCCCTATAATGCTTACTGGTGTATCTGTCATTTCGATCTGTGCCCTCTAATACGGTAGCCACTAGCCATGTGTGACTAATAACAGTCAAAATCCGCTTACCCCCTCAGTTCTACTACACAAATTCCAAAGTAGTCAATAGCCAATGTGGTTCATATCTACCGCATTGAACAGTGAAGATATATAAACATTTCTGCCTTAGGCCTATTGGATGCTACTGACCTAGGTGATGACCTGCTATGGAGTAGCTGCTTTATAAACTGTTGAGTGAACAGTCCCCTGTGCTGTTAGTGATTGCTAGTAGGAGCCTTGGTTTCCACTCTACCCTTTCCCTCTCCCGGCAAACAGAGCCAAGAAGTTGCAAGAAACCAGATTGGAGTCTAGGTGCACACAGGGTACAAGTAACCATTGGACAACATGGGTTTGAATTGTGCGGGTTTATTTAGGTGGATTTTCTTCAGTGAATATAGTGTAGTACCATGAATATATTTTTCGTATGACTTTTGTAACATTTTCTGTAGCTTTATTGTAGAATATACAATGATATATACACAAAATATGTTATCAATAAGAGTGGTCATCAGGCCAACAGTTAACTTTCTGGGGAGTCAAAATATGCTGGTTTAAGTTTGTGCCCCTAACCCTCACATTGTTCAAGGATTACCCATAATCCCAAGGCTCTCTAGAGAAGGCAAGATGAGGAATCTGGGTTAAGGCCAATTCTCAGTTCCCAAGATTGATCCTGAGCTGCTTGTCTGCCCTCTAGTTGCAAACCTGATGGTAGCACCCAGAGGTATTGACCACTGGAGAAGAAGGCTGGGGAGGTGGGACACATTCAGGGTTGGGGACACAATGACTGTTCAAACTTCACCACTTACAGCATGAGGGAGCTGCATCCCATCTTTAACCGATCCAGAGTCAGCTTCTTGTCACAAGAGAAGGTGAGTGGGTGAAGGGAACTTGAAGGGAAAATGGAAAGAGAGATGTGTTGAGGCTTTAGTTCTTCCATAGGGTCAGTTATAGGAACCTCATGTGAAGGGAGATACTCTACGTTGGAGGGTAAGTATCCCTCATGGGTGGGAAGGTAGTCCATTGGGAGAACTGTCAAGGGGCTTGCTAGGTGTCCTGGCTTTGAGTCAGGGCCCCTGCTCCCCAGCATCTTGTACAGATCCACTAGTTGTCCTGTCTCTGCTATGAGAGCTTTTGAAGGTGGTAGGCTTGAAGCACTGTACCGTGTGTCTTCCTCAGAGGTATAGTGACCTTGGACTCCTTGCCCCTTGTCTGGCCAGTTGGGGTGATAGGGATGTCTGGTTACTTGATGAAGGACTTCAGTGATGACCAGGGTCTCAGGTTCTTCAGGATTGGGCCTGTCTGTCAGGAGCCTGTCCAAGGGCAGCTGCTGCTTCTCCTGAGAAAGGGGAGGGAGAGACTGATACAGCTATGTTATGTAAGTGGCCCTTGACAACCGACTTTACCAGGGTTATGAAAGGCCTCGCAGCCTGCACTGCCTAGTTGGCTCAAGGTGGGATACTGTGGGCCCTCGACTTTATGACAGGAGTGAAGCAGTTAACATTGTCAGGGAGCAAGATAAGAGCCATGGACTCCTCAACACCCCCCAGCCAGTGAGTAACTCACTCACTACGCAGCTCAACCCTCAACCAGACTCTGATGAGTCCAACTACACTAGCTATTTCTCTAGGATAGAGGGCATGGTAGGTGCAAAGTGAAGGCTGGGCTTGCTTTCTGTCTGGGGGAGGAGGCAGGAAAGACTTTCAAAAAGTCATACTGGAGCTGAATCTTGAGAGAGGTAACTTTTCAAGTAGGGAGGTAATGGGCCAGGACGACTGGTCTGTTCTGGAACCTGCTAGTTCTTTTGCCAGGCAAACAGGCTTTGGAAATCTGAGGTCACATGATGAAGAGATTTTTTTTTTTTTTTTAAGGGATGCTAATGACTTGGCTTTGCTAGGTTCAGGGTAAACTGGAATCTGGAGTTACTTGGAAAAAATGTTCATTCTTTTTTCCCCTATGGCTGATTTTGTCTGCTACTTCTCTGCCTTCTTGTCAGTATATCAGTTACTGGCTCTTCAATATCCTAATTCTTTCCTTTCCCAATTTATTGCAGATTCCTGAGTCCAAGTCCAAGCACTTTGTTAACATTTCTCTTTCCATGCTTTAGTGGGCTCTACCTGTCCCTCAAAACTATCTTTCCCACTGACTGTTTGATCTTTCTAAAGCAGACTTCCAAAGCCTTCATCAACTCAGACTTTATCTGCAGTGAAGCTTCTAGCCCTTAGTTTGGTAGTCAGGTGCCTGCACCTTCCTCTCCCTCCCCATGTCTCCATTCAGAAACTACTTAAGGCACACCATCCTGGTTTTTTTTAAAAACACATTTTTCGCAGTGCCACCACCACCCTGGTGCTTCCACTGCTAGCCTCCACCCTGCTTTTGTTTGCTACACCACTTCCTGCTTGATGCCCTTCCTCTCTCATGAAGCCCCTCCTGATTGTTTCCGCCACTGGACTCCTACAACAGCAAAGAAACCACCATCAGGTTCTTGGCACATGGTATTTTATATGATCACTTTTTTTTAACATGCCATATACCATCTATAAACAAGGATCATTCATGCCTTAAGAGAGGAGTAGGATGACAAAAAATAGCCTTGTACAGTAGTAACCCTGAGGACTAGTCCCAACTCTGATACTCTACAGATTGGGCAAATTCCTTCAACCTCTCTGGCCTTTGGTTCCCTCATCTGTCAAATGCCAAGTTGTGTAAGAGTGTTTCTGGTTTGGCCTCTGATGTCCCCTTCTTTCCTTGAGTGTGGCAAGCATCCAACAAGTGAATGATGGTGCTGTCTCAGGACACACTTCCACAAAGGACACTGACAAGCTAGAGGGTAAGTGTGTGTTTCTTTTTTGGGAGTGTGCTCTTTTCTGATCACCCAAACTGGCTGTGGCACAATGGTCTGGCTTGGTAGATGGCCTTCAGCTCTGGGAAGCAAAGCTAAAAAAGCACTGTAACCCAGATGTGGGAGAGACTATACAGAATGAAGAAATGGTTTGTTTCTTTTGTAAGGTGAGGCATTTGCTATGCCTTCTTGAAAGCTTTGACAATATTGATAGGGCCTGCTCCTCAGAGCTTGTACAAAGCAGGCCCTCTGGCTAATAAGGCCTGGGGCAAGGCCTCTGGGACCACTATTAGCTCAGGTACCTCATGGACACTATTTAGTTTCTACAGGCTCAAAATGGAGAATATCCCTGTGATCCTCTTTATGATTTGGCTTTTTCTTTTTTTTTTTTAAATATTTTTTACTTATTATTCGACAGACAGAGATCACAAGTAAGCCGAGAGGCAGGCAGAGAGAGAGAGGAGGAAGCAGGCTCCCCACTCAGCAGAGAGCCCGATGTGGGGCTCCATCCCAGGACCCTGAGATCATGACCCAAGCTGAAGGCAGAGGCTTTAACCCACTGAGCCACCCAGGTGCCCCATGATTTGGCTTTTTCTCTAGAGCTTGGAGATATGTTACATTTTAGCCACATCTTAAAAAGTGGTAGGGAGGAATCTAAGGCCTGGGAACTCAAAGAATTCTGAGAATTTTGTTAGAGGTGAAAGACATAATACTGTGTTTCTAGTGTTTGCTTCAGCCTATTGCCAGGAGAACAGCTTGGGTCTTTAAAAACAGTCCACCCACTTAAGAGGTCAAGTGACATGGGGTTCTGAGGCTACCTCAAGGCCATCATCACAGATGCCATGTTTAAGCTAAATTTTATTTTCTAATTTACCAGTTATTTTTTCAAAAGATACATATGCACATAGTTTTGTAAAAAGAATTTTAAAGTTTGAAGAGACTTTGTAATGAAAATTAAGTGACCTTACCTCCAACCTGGTACCCAAAGGCAACCAATATTAGTTTCAAATGCAGGCTTCCAGAAATATCCTGTACACATGCTGCAATTGTGTATGTGTATAAAATCTCCCTCCTTTTTATACAAATGAGAACCCATTTTAGACAACTGTTACAAACTTTATTTTTTTCACCTTCAAATATCTTAGGGATTTTTAGACATGTAGATCTCTCTCTCTTTTTTTTTAGTAGTTGCTTAAATCCTATTGTATGGATGTACCCATTTAATCAGCTCCCCTGGTGGCAGGCTATATTCTCAATTTTTTGGCTTTATTTACAGTGCTACAATGAACATATAAACTATACAACTTTGGACACATGGATGGCAATTTCTATTATCTTTCTCTGTGCTACTGTCTCTAACCCTTTGTGTGTCTTTCTCAGCATTTCTTCTAGGTTTTTACAGTCTTCATGGGCCCTACATGCCTCTGTTTCTCCTCATGCCCAAACAGAGACCAACAGAGACCATGATGCCAAAGCTGTAAGTTTGGGAGCTAGGTGTCTGGGACTGACCCAGAGATGCTTCCCACCATGCTGTTTCAGGCTCTTAGGATGTGGGACTGTGGAATCTCAGCAATGGAAGAGAGAGATCTTAAAGCTCAGCTGATGGAGCTTCTACTTGAATCCTCTCTGACACTGACAATGGCATCCTTTCGAATGCATGCCCATAGGTCATCACAAGACTGCCACCAAGTGAGAGCCCAGTGCGTGAACACCTCTTCAGTTAGTCTGTTCAGCTCAGAGGTGTAGACTGCTAGAAACCCTCCCCTCACCCTATGCTTAAAGATCTTTTAGAGCATGTAATATAATGGCAGGTAGCACATCCTATTTGTCTATGAATCCAGGATCCACCATTTACTAGCCAACTAGTGTTGGGCAAGTTACTTAGTCTTCTGTGCCTCAATTTTCTCATCTGAGAAGTGAGGATAAAAATAACCTCAAAAAAAAAAAAACCAAAACCAAACCCTAATACAACCTCATAAAGCTGTTGTATGGATTAGATTTTAATTCATGAAAAAGGTTTTTAAAGTGCCTGCCATAGAAAAGCTATATGGCTATATATATACCTTATTTTTTCATGCTTGGCTTTATTGCACTTTGTAGACATTGTGTTTTTTGCAAAATGAAGTTTTGTGGTAACCCTGCTTCAAACAGTTCTGCCGGCATCATGTTTCTAATAGCATTTGTTCACTTTGTGTCTCTGCGTCACATTTTTATAATTCTTGGAACATTTCAAACTCTTATTATTTGTTATGGTGATTTATGATCAGTGATTATGAGCAGAAAGCTCAAATGAGGATTAGCGTTTTTTAGTAATAAAGTATTTTTTACATTAAGGTATGTATATTGTATTTTTAGACAATGTACTGCACACTTAATAGCCTGCAGTATAGGATAAATTATAACTTTTATGGGAAACCTAAAAATTCATTAGACTTTATTGCAATATTCACTTTATTGCAGTGGTTCAAAATCAAAGCAATAAATCAGAGGTATGCCTGAATATATGTATATGTAAACATGAATATATTATTTAATAATACAATTATATACTGTATTATATATAATTATGTGTCATGTATATGACATATATATAATTAAATATATGTCTACCTATATAAAAGCTACTGTTGTCATTATTGTTCTTGCTATTGAAACTTAACAGGGACAAAATTCCTCAATAGTGAAAGATGTCAAGTGTGAGTCTTCCTGGGAAGAAAGAACAACCTTTGCCTTGTATGATCCACATGCCTTACGTGACATCTTCATCCTCATAACAGTTTACATGGGAGATACTGTCAATTCCTGTTTTGCAGAGTATGAAACTAGGGCTCAGATCATCAGGACAGTTGCCCAAGCACAATCCACCATAGTAAGTGGCAAAGGTGGGGTTTGCACCCAAAGGCAAACAGTGCCTTTATTTCAAAGGCACTAACAGCAGTGACTTCAGTTCTTATTGAGGCAGACATGGCTGAAACCTGCTCTCTCCCTGAGCAACAGCTGGTAACACTGGCTTCTGGCCTGAGGAAGGGTGTGGATGAGAGAATGTGCTGTGTAACTGAGGATAAGAATCTTGGAGGAGAATGGTTATGAGGTGCAAGGAAGAGTCTGGGGCTGCCAGGGTCCAGGGCAAGAATACTGGCATACCGCCTTCCTCCTCTTTGTTCCCCTGAAATGCACAGTCTTGCTCCATGTTCAGATGTCTCCAACTCCCAGAACCCCCACCCAAGATGGCCATCTTGCCCACTGTAAGCTATTCTTACCTCCTTGGGCTGTGTGGCAGTGCCCTTCTCATCTTTCGGTCTCTGCTCTCCTATCTACTAGCCGAGCAACCTCTCCTTCTTTAAAACCTTTTCCTTACACAATGGAATGACTTACTGACTTCCTGCCAACACCAAAATAGTCTGAGCTCTATTTATCTGTTCTATGCTCAGGACAGGAAATGTCACAGTAAAGCTCCAGTTCTCTTGAGTTTGGATGAGTCAGGCTAGTGCTCAGCAAAAGGCAAAAATACTTGCTTTTTTATTTCTTTTGAAGTAGTTGAGGTGAGGGGAACAAAAGGCAGAGAGAGGAATAAAAAGCTGTGGGTCTTTTAGTCTTTTGGTCATAAGCTTCAGAAAATTCCTGTGCATGGGAGTGGTGACTCAGTAACCTAGCATAGGGGGCTCCACCTATCCATAGGAATTAAGCACTTGGTAACTAGAGTGGGAAAATTACATCACCGGAATTCCATCAACTCACCAGTCAGCCTTTATAACCTTACCTCCACAATGGGGTATTTCTTGGCCCAGCTGCTGTTCGCTGGGTCTGGAATTTCTTTACCACACCACTGAGGTCTGAGGGCCAAAAGGAGAACAAATACCCTATAGATAAGACAATGACATCTGGTTAAGTGTGCCCACAGTGGCATGAAAGCATTGGTGCACTGATTTCATTGTAGAAGTAGTTCAGTATGGGGGTATGAAAATGAATACAATAAAACCCTGAAGGAGAAAGATGATGCATCATTCAAGGCTAGACTAGTTTTCTCTGAAGTTTGGATAGATGATAGAGTCATGATGCAGCCACTTGGGGTTTGCTAAATAAACATGAAACTTTTACTCAATGTAATGTTTAGCTGTCACTATCAAGCTGTGCATTCATTTTGCATTGACTAAACCCCTAATGTGTGATGAGCACATGCCACATACTGGAGATGGAATAGCAAGCAAGAAGACATGGCTCCTATCCGTGGGGAGCTTACTATTTAGGTTAGAATGTTTATAAAGTGTTCATGATAACAGGTAAACTATTATGATAAAAGCAACAGACCCTTAAAGAACAAAACAGGATACAAATGGCATAAGTAGTTTGAACATAACCAAGTTTTTAAAAAAATGCCCAGGAAAAAAAAAAAGCCAGAGAGAAATAATCCAAACTGTTAACAGTAGTTGTATTTGATAATCTGAAGAAATATGGGTCTTTTTTTTTTTCTATCATTTCTGGATTTTTGAAAATATTTTAAAATGTGTTTGTATTACTTTTGTGACATAGAAGGAAAAGATTCCTAAAAGTGTTTCTTATAAATGCATGTGACTTAAATGTTGTATTTTATTTTTAAATATTTTATTTAATTATTTGTCGGAGAGGAGAGACAGAGCACACAAGCAGGCAGAGAGGCAGGCAGAGGCAGAGAGAGAAGCAGGCTCCCTGCCGAGCAAGGAGCCCATTCGGGACTTGATCCCAGGACTCTGAGATCAGGACCCAAGCCGAAGGCAGCAGCTTAACCCACTGAGCCACCCAGGCGTCCCTTAAATGTTTTATTTTTTAAAATTTGAAACTAATATGAAACACTTTTAAAAATTGGCCTTAATAAGCTTTGATGTTTAATAAGAGTAGAAAGCTTCCAGGATGTTTAGTCCTTTGAAGCAAGAGATGTGCCCCTCTGACAGTTTTTCTCCAAACAAATGTGAGCAGATCATGCAGTTGAGGGCAGTGCCCAAGGGATGGTGGGCCAATAAAAACCTGGAAGAAAACTGGATCCCTAATGACTGTGTGGAGCACAGCTGCCAGCCAACCTGGATGACTCACGTCAGGACTACTCTATGGGAGAGCAATAAAGTATTTTATTAAAGCCACAGATCTGGGGACTTTTTTTTTTTTTTTTTTTTACAAAAAAGCCTTCACCGTAACTGATATTTCCCTGAAGAAGATGAATGTGATCCTCCTTGACTCTATTGGAATTGAACTTTTTCAAAGTCTACCTAAAGAGAACTCTGCTTTGAAGTATCTATCACACATGGGAGCTTCAATAAATGCAAAGCTTTTCAGTCAAGTTCAATGGCTAGTAGAAAGACTTTGAGCTTGTTTTATTTTGATCTCTTCTTACTTTATACATTTGGCAAAAACTCTATCGAATAACTCATTAAAAAAATTCTCTTTACAAATCATACCTGTTTAAAGAAATTGTAGAAAATAGTTAAACAGGACTACAATCACCTGTTATTCTGTCCTCTGATAGAACCACCATTTAACATTTTGGTGCATATCTCTGAGGTAGAGAGTGTTAATCACTTCCCAATACTCCTTTACCTTCTTCCTTAGGTAGAGGACCCTGATATACTGGGATGAGAGCCCAGATGTAAGACCACAGTTTTAGGTTTCCCTTACCCTACCACGTTCTGGCCAATGTGGTGTAACCAAAAGTGTCCTAACTTATTCATGTAAAGGCTCCTGAACAGGGAAGTGTGGGCACTTTCCCTCCTTCTGCCTGTAGTTGTAGGGTGCAGGCATGACGACTACAGTTCCTGCAATCATTGGACCTTGAAGTGAGCCAAGGGATGGAAGCCAAGAGAGGATAGTGGCACAAAATGACAGAAGGAGCTTAGATCCCTAATGACTAGAGAGCTACTGTACCAGTCCTCAACCCAAGTTTACATCCTTAACTTGGGTGAGAAACTGTCAGCTAGTTTAAGTCCTATAATTGGCTTTTTATGTTACAAAGAACCAAATTTAATGCTAGCTGATATATCTTGCATATGGGTGTGTGTGTGTGTACTTTTTAAAAAGTGAAAGTATGTAATTCTTTGCAACCTTTTTAACATGTAATATTGCAAATATTATACCATTTAATTTACTTCTACCTCTTTAATGGATATAATATGCCATACAGCATGAGATACAATTTGATGTAGGAAACCAGTCCCATACTACTGGGCATTTAGGTTGTTTCAAATTGTTCTCCCTTAGTGAAAAATAATTCGGTGAACATATTTGCCACTAAATATATGTATATACTTATGATAAACTTAAAATAAATTTCAACTTACGAATTGCTAGGTCATAGGTATGTTTTAGTTTTTTTTAAAGATCTTATTTATTGACAGCACAAGCAGGAGAAGCAGCAGGCAGAGGGAGAAGCAGCAGGCAGAGGGAGAAGCAGGCTTCCTACTGAGCAGGGAGCATGATGGGCTCGATCCCAGGACCCTGGGTTCATGACCTGAGCTGAAGGCAGATGCCTAACTGACTGAGCCACCCAGGCGCCCCAGTACCTTTCAGTTTTTTAAAATTAATATACACTATTGTCCAAGAAAGTAGAATAAATTTAGTCTGCTACCAGAAATGTTTGAGAAAACCCATTTCTTTGACCCATAGTGACAACAGCTATTATCATTAAAAAAAATAAATTTACTGAAATTTGAAATGTAACCAACTCACTTTTGCCGGAAGTAACGCATTGAGAAAATGCCCACTATGACGACAGCAACACAAATGCTTGGTGCCACAAACACACTCCAATTGGCTTTACCTGAAAAGTCAGCAAACCCTGTGACTTAGTTATCTGCAATGAACATGTAAAAATACTTTTTTTGGTGAACCCTCTGGCACCTACCCACAACTACTGGATAGCTGGGCTCAGGAACAAGCTCAACTTGTTTTTGTCCCTTCAGTTAGAGGAAAGGGGCCCTATGGTTTTAAGGAAGGGGCTCCAGCCCTACAAGGGCTCCTTCCTCTAACAGGGGCAGAAGGAGAAGGGGGTGTGGTATACAAAGCATTGGCTATGAACAGGGAGCCCCGAATTCTAGTCCTGGCTTTGCCACCGACGGCTATGTGATCAGTGGACTTCAGATTCTTGATCTATGAAGGTTGAATGATGACGTCTACCTTGCAGGTTGCTGTGAAGATTAGAGATGGTGCATATGAAGCACATGGCGATGTATCTGAAATAAGCAGCCCTTGAGAAATGGTATGACCTATTTCACCAAGCCATTGGAAAAGCCTTCTGGTTGTTTTTTTTTTAAGATTTTATTTATTTATTTGACAGAGAGGCAGGCCGAGAGATGGGGGGGAAGCAGGCTCCCTGCTGAACAGAGAGCCCGATGCGGGGCTCGATCCCAGGACCTTGAGACCATGACCTGAGCCGGAGGCAGAGGTTTAACCCACTGAGCCACCTAGGCACCCCAAGGAAAAGCCTTCTGTTTTAATAGGATCTTTGAAATTGTTCTGATTCCTTGCTATGAATATGCAGTTTGCAACGTGTTAGGATTCTTCATTAATTCATCCAGTTATTGAGTATTAACGCATTAGGCCCTCTTGGGTGCTGGGATGCAGAGATCACTAGGACATTGGCTCTGCTATCTTAAGTCATGAATCTGGTCCAGGAGACATGTGCAAATGTAAATAAACCACGATGCCATGGGGTATACATAAAGGCATGTACAAGGCAGTGTAGCAGGGATCAGCATGGGAAATGACATCAAGGGGAGCCCAGGGTGTTCTCCCAAAGACACGATGTGAAAAGTGACAGATCTGAAGGATGGAGCCAGCAAAGCAGACAAGTTAGGGAGGCAGACTAAGAACCAGGCAAAGGCAAGGAAAGAGCAAACAGTGCAGCACTTTCTGGCAACTACAGGTAGTCTAGTCTGGTCTTGCTTTCAAGTATAAGTGATGAGCGTATAGTAGAGGATGAAGCTACACAGGTGAACAGGAGCAGATTGTGCCAGGCTTGGGGAGGGAGCAATTTGAATTCTGGCTTGAAGGGCCTCGGGGAACCTCTAACAGGTGCCACAGGAGGTGGAATGTCAGCATGGAGCAAGGTGTCTTGCAGAAATATTCTTCTGTTCCACAGCAGGTCAGGTGGAGGTGGGGGCTGGGGGGAGAGAAGGTGAGCAAGGAGGGACGAGAAGCCACAGCCCTGTCAGCCCCCATAAGAGGTGTGTTACAGGGGCTGAAGGGGGGGAGGTTGATGCAGGCAGCTTTGCTACTCCCACCACTCAATCAGCACGATCTGATATTTCTTTAGCATCTGCCGTCCTTCCTGGGCAGATGGGACAAGTCTGGAGTACCAGAAGTAGAAAGATGCTGAGTCGTTAATCCAATTAATCCCTCACAAGTTAGCTTTCCTGGGAGTACTAGGAGATGGGGTTTGTCAGCTTTCCCAGTGGAGAAGTACCTGGCATAGAACAACAAAGTCCCGAATGATCAACCTGATACCCCATGTTGCAAAGCAAGAACAGCTTGTTTCATGCTTGGAGCAGATGCAGACAGGTGCTGCCAGAGAGAACAGCACAATTTAGCCCGCAGAGGGAAGCCCATGTTAGCTAGGTCACTTGTTTATATACTCCAATTTAACTGAAGTCGCTAAAATCTAAGTTTGAACTGTAGTTCTACCACTTGCCACTTCTATGACTTTGGGTAATTTTCTGTACCTTCTCGGCCTTATAAAAAGGCATCCTTTATTCCATATTCCTTTATTCATTTTGAATAGAGTGCCTCCTGGTACTGTGGCCAGATATAATCATGTAAAGCAGACAATTTATGTGGCTGTGGTCAGGATTAAATGAGTAAAAGTATGTGTTACACAGGCTGAATTGTGTCCTCCCACCCCCAAAATCCATATGTTGAAGTTCTAACCTCCAGTACCTCAGAAAGTGACCGTATTTGGAAATGGGATCACTGCAGATGTAATTAGTTAAGATAAGGTCAGACTGGAGTAGGATGGCCCTAATCCAGTATGATCGGTGTCCTTTTAAAAAAGGAAATTTGAACAAAGACACACACACAAGGAGAATTCCATGTGAAGATGAAGACAGTGGTCTATAAGCCAAGGAACACCAAAGACTGCCACTCAGCCTGGAGGGGAGAAGCAGGGAGCTGATTCTTTCATAGCCTTCAGAAGAAACAACTCCACTGACACCCTGAACTCAAGACTTCCACAAGTGTGAGAAAATAAATTATTATTATTTAAGCCACTCAGTTTGTGGCACATTGTTACAAGAGCCCCAGCAAAAAACTACAGTATGCAAAGTACTTAACACAACGACTGCTGCATAGTGACTATCTGATATGAAATAGCTGCTATTATTGAGATTATTCTCATTGGGCATTGGAACAGATATTTAGTGAACAAGAACCATGTGCTGGGCACCGTACTAGACCTTGAAGATAAACAGATACCAGTTCCTGCCTATTGGATTCAGAGTTTTGAATAGGAGTCAAATGTAGTGCATTATGAAGGAAATATGTAGGTGCATTTGGGAGGGCTTCCTGGAGGAGGAAACATTTAGGCTGAGTTTTGAAAGGTAGGTAGGTACTATCTCCAAGCAGACCACGAAGTGGTAGGGTACTCCATTTAAAGGAAACAGCAAGTGCAAAGGTGTAGCAGCAAGAAGGTAACTGATGAATGAGAGCAACTCTGATGATCTCTATGCCAGACATAGTGGGAGTATATGCCCATGTAGGGCTCCAGGGTGGATACAGCATCTTTGAAGTTGTTTCTTACCTTGCAGACAAAATTCCTTCTCATTTCCTGGAGGGCTTTCCCCAGCAGCTGTCAGAGCTGTCATCCACAGGACATATGTCACTCTGGGCTGCAGGTTGTCTATTGAATGTGAATTTGGGGATACCCTATAGGGAATTTCTGAAAGGAGGATAAAGATAAAAGAAGAAAGGAAAAAATAAAATACTGTGGCAAACTCAAAAAAAAAAGATAAAAGAAGAAAGGCATGTATTAAAGGAAATATTTGAATTATTTTTATTGTTGTTGTTAATGCTTTACTTAATTTGAAAGAGAAAAGTACATTGCTGTTTCACAAGTACTAATTCATTAGTACTTAATACTTTGATAGGCCCTAGACACTGTCATTTATGGCAGTCCTACTTCACAGCATACCAAAATAATTAAATATATTTTCTGTGGTAAAATCTTTTGAAAGAACTGTTATCATTCTGCCTTTTTTTTTTAAAAGATTTTATTTGAAAGACTGAGCTCATGCATGCGTAAAAGCAAGAGCCAAAGCGGCAGAGGGAGAGAGAGAAGCACACTCCTCGCTGAGCACCGAGGCCCAGGCAGGGTTCCATCCCCGAGGATCATGACGTGAGCCAAAAACAGACACCTAACCGACTGAGCCATCCAGGCGGCCCTATCATTCTGCTTCTGAAATTATTTAGCTGTAGTAACTCCTTTTATTTCCCATGACTATAACGTCTCCAACATTTTTAGATACCTTTGAAAATTTTGGGGGAGGAAATTAAATACACAGATTGTTTTCAATAGAATTTTTAAGCAAGCTAAGTTTGGCAGTTAATAGACAGTTAAGTAACATTAATTTTTATTTTCTGCTTTTTTTGGTAGGTCCTGGATACTGGTCTTAATGGGTTTAATATAAAGATCTGCTTTAATTTGACATAAAACCTAAAAGTGGGAGCAATGGTATTTAAATTAGATTTACTTGGCGGTTTAAGCCTAGATTATTGGTCCCTTTTGCTCTCAACACTCCTACAGAGTCTCAGCAAGGAAGATGCTGTGTTTTTTGGGCAATGCACGGATGTTGTTGTTCTCCTTCTATAGTACACAGGCAATCTTCTCCAGCGATATGCCGGGTGTGAGTTTTGGAGTGACTTCTCAAAAGCTGGGGATACAGGGGCAGAGGGACTACAAGATTAAGGGCAGAACTTTGACAGGAGTAGCCTGCTGGCTCATTCAGAAGATGCGTCTGTGCTGGTGATCAAAGTGGAAACTAGAACCCAGCACTTTGAGCCTCAACATCAGTTACCAGCTCACAAACCCCAGGGCAGGTCAGACAACACTCCTGTTTGCTAAATTTATTTCAACAGTCACAAATATTTATTGAGCTTGTGCTCTTGACAAGTCACCACGTATACAAAGGCACAGAATCTGCCTCAAAGTGTTCACCATCTAGTGGGGAAAACAGACCTCTTGTATTCTCACGCCCATGTTTACTGTGGGTAACCAGCAAGAAGAAGTCTTGTAATATCATGGTCACTCCACCCAAAGGGGGTGAGGCCTGAGCAGATACTTAACAGCTGTGACTATCAGAGCACTCTCAATATTCAACATCCTGTTGAGAAAAAAGTACCATGTGGAAAATTGCAAGCCAACTCTAATCTGATGAAATTGTTTGCACAGACTTAACCAGTCTGATTGAACTCAAAAATCTCTTCCTTTATTCCTAAGGCAGGGGGTTAAAAAATTAATTTTCGAGAGATCTTCTGCTCATCCTGCTGTAGCAAAGCATCAGTGAGCCTCAGAGTCAGCTGTCTGACTGTGTGAAGGCATCTTCAGCTCCGAGAGTGAAATGAGACCTCAGAACAGAAGGGAAGGGATTTGAATGGGTTGCTGGGTCAAAGAAGTTTACATGCAAACACACACACACACACACACACACACACACACACACACACACACACACACACACGTATATTTGAAGAACAAAAATCCTAACTCTGTGGAGGGAGCAGTGAGGTGGTTGATGGAGTCAGCAGTTTGGCTAGAAAAAGAATTTGTTTTGAGTAATGGGAGAAAGAAGTCATGCCAGAAATACTGGTTCTGCTGCCTGGTCCAGACTGTGATCTCCAGCAGAGATAAAGGGGGGCATTCAATCCATGGGGGTCTGAAATTTTAGGCTCCAGTGGTGAAACAAGGAGGCACCAGTTTAGGAAGATGGGATAGTTGCCAATCTTTTGAAAGGCTGCAGGTAGGAAGGTCAGGTGCTACCAGACAAAACTTAGCTGCAGTTACTGGAAACTAGTTCTAACTTGACAGTCTCCACTGGTTTAACAAGTGTGGGGCGGTATTCACTCATGTGTCAGTCAACAAATACTGTTTTTATGCAGCACCTCCTGTATGCCTGCCAGTATGGTAAGTACAGGGAGACAATGATGAGCAAACCGCTGGGGCTTCTTCCTTCAAGATGCTTTGAAACTGTTGACAAAAACAGCCAAGAAGTAACAATGCACAATGTGTGCACCTGTAGAGATATACGCTCTTGGTGCCCATGGCAGTGTTGGCACGTATCCAGTAGAGTAGCTGTGTGCCAGAATCCCCTGCGCAAGATACTAACATTGCACAGCTGCACCCCTCCTTTCAGCTCAAGCAGGACTACGTGCTCCTACTGCACTCCGCAGGCACCCTTTGTGCTGCTGCCTGGGGGTGGGGGGGGTAGCACCCAAAGACAGAGGACAGGGCCCCTTCCTCCTTGGCGCTCCATCTTCCTCTTCCGATTGTGATGTCTCTTGGACGTCTTTTTCCCTCGTCCTCACTTACTGCTCTCTACCGCTCTCCAGAAACTGTACTTGTGGGTCTGCCAATGATTGCTGGTTGCCAAATACAGTAGGGAGCTGTCAGTCCTTGATTCCATTTTTGGAATCACTTTTGTGGACCTCTCCATCTCCCTCCGTAGACCCAGAGCTCTTGGAAGACAGGGCACAGGCCTGATTCATCACTAAGTGCTTACTGAACAAAAGGAAAACTTATTTTAAACCAGTGTGAAGTAGGATTTTGAATCTCTACCTCCTTTCAACTTATTTTAAAATGCCCTTACATAGGGGGCGCCTGGCTGGCTCAGTCCCTGGAGTGTGCAACTCTTGATCTTGGGGTCTTGAGTTGGGTGTACAAATTACTAAAAAAACAAATAAATAAATAGAACTTCAAATGCCCTGACATAGACTTTAGATTCATAAGATTTGTGATAAAATAAGGTAGAGATTTTCTTCAACATGTCTAAGAGTAGCTTTAAGAACCAACTGACCGTGTTGATTGTTAATAGGCATCGTGGTCTAAATTCTGCTAAAATGACAGTTGGGGGTGGGAAGAAGGAGCATATTTCACATGGAGAATTCCAAATGGCCCACAAAGAAGTCAATGAAGTCACCAGGTTCTGGGGTGCATTTCTGGACTGACTTACCCATATAGGCCAGTAGGAAGCAGCCTTGTTCAGTGAGAGGTTCTACTTACCAATGGTGGATTAGTTAGGTGACAGCTTACAAGGCCTTATAATAGAATTATATAGAGCTATTAAAAAAGAGTGATGCAAATCCATACGGACTGATGTGGACTGATATATTACTGAGAAGTAAAAGCAAGGTGTAGGTCAGAATATAGGTGATGATCCCAAATATTTGCTTTTATGTGCATTAAGGTTTTTCTTCTGGAAGAACATGTGAAACACTGCTATAGCCTAAGAATGGATGAAGAGGTAATTTCCATTGTATAGCTTTCTCAACTATTTGAATGTTTTTACCATGTGCAAGGGTTATTTATATAATAAAAATGAACTAGCATTAAGTGCTAGTTAGTGCTAGTTAGTGCTAGCACTTAATGCTAGTTCATTTTTATTATATAAATCAATATTGAAAAATACTGAAAATCAATACTGAAAAATCAATATTGAAGATCTGCTGAGGTCAAGAGAAAGGACCATCCTGTCCAATCTCCCAGGTAAAAGTCCCTCTTGCCAACAGCTCTCTGGCGCCCACATCTCAGCGTGGATTTGCTGCATTCTTCCTGGACCTAACAGCTCTCACGAAGGAATAAAAATATTGCTTCTTTATGATAAATGCTCCTGAAAGAAAGCCAGCTTGCTTATGAAATAAAAAGAAGGTCAAGCCAGGAAGAAAAAAAAAACAACAAAACACCACGACTCTGAATAAATCAAAGATTAGAACATCAAATCTGGCAAGAAACTTGGAGCTGCTACATAAATGAGAGATGAAATCATCTGAGATAATGTCCCAGCCAGAATTTAATTGCTTTCATTTTAGAATTATATAATAATTACAGGTCATAAGAAGTTACTTACCCTGTATTGTATTTTACCCATTTTAAGGAGAAAATAATATGCTATGATAGTATTTGCAAATGTGAGGACTCAAAATTTCTCCCAATTCATCCCTTGAAAACCTCAAGGGTCTGCATAATAGTATTCAAGTGCTGTTACTGCTTTCTGAATTGCCATCCCCCCATGTGAGCCATTCCTAAGAGCCTAGTCCATCACCTTCACTTCTATTTGCTGGGCACTAATATAGTCAGTCACTCTGTGTGCGTGTGTGTGTTTACATCTTTTATTTTTCTTCATTCAATTAATTTCATGGATATTTAATGAGCATCTACTATGTGCCGCTCATAGCACTAGTACCTGTCAGAATGCACATGCATGATGTTACATGTCCCTGACACCTAAATGAGAAAGACCCACTGCATTTGTCTCTCCCACATACCGCACACTTGAGGCTGGGAATTGGAGTCCTGTTCCTTCCAGTATATCCTGTAATGGAGGAGGCAGCCCATTTGCTCCTGGGCTGGGATTTTGTTCCATGAAATTACCATATTCCCCTTTTCCTCTGAGATGGCATTAATGTGGGGGCCACTCCGTGGTGCTGCAAAGTAGAACACAGGAGGCTTCTGTCACCCTCCAAATCCAAACTGTTGAACAAAAGCAAAATTTGGCAAAAGGTCCCAAGACTCACGTTTGTGCTTTGAGTTACCCCGGGTGGAACTGCACCCTCTCTGGTCCCCAGATAGTGCACACACGCTGATTTCATAACAGCTGTAGGGTTTTATGTTCTCTGCGGGGAAAAGGGAGTTCTTATAACAGGTTTGGCATCACATGTGAGTCACTGATGGGAGACATTTAAGTATCTGATATGGATGCATTCAAGGCAATCCTTTGCTCTCCTTCATTTGAAGATAGTTCAAGGACAGTCTGAACTGAGGGTGAAGGGATGACCTAAGTCACAAAATCTCAGCATCCTGTTTGCCACGTCAATGGCTTCAGGAAGCCACTGCTCCCACCAAGCCCAAGTTCAACTTATGGTGAACAGACAGGCCAACCTGAAGTGTCTTTTCAGGGTCATCACAATCAAGAAGACAAAAGCTATTCCACTTCCAACAAAGATCTCAATATAACCACACAGACTGCTTTTGAAACAGAAGTCACTTTCTCTCTCTCTCTCCCTCTCTCTAAGATTTTATTTATTTGACAGAGATCACAAGTAGGCAGAGAGGCAGGCAGAGAGAGGGAGTAGAAAGCAGGCTCCCTGCTGAGCAGAAAGCCCGGTGTGGGACTCATCCCAGGACCCTGGAATCATGACCTGAGCTGAAGGCAGAGGCTTCAACCCACTGAGCCACCCAGGCACCCCAGAAGTCATTTTCAAGAAAGAAAAAGCATGGACTTCTACAAACCAATCATTTGCTATTTACAGAGAAGTATGGCTGGTGTTTTCCAGCACAGAACCTGGACAACCCTTCTTACTCCAGAGATGCTTATGGGGATCTGCCCCATGCGGCTGGGACACACTGGGACAGCTCAGGGCAATGCAGCCTCTCCTGCTGTCCTCTTCTGAGCTCCACTCAGCTCCAGTCAGATTTCACTTGCTTCACAGCCTGGAGATTAGCAGGATACCTGGGAATGGTAATGCTAATTTCTCACTTTTAAAATGCCAAACTTTGCAATTTTCTGTCAGTCATGAAGTTGGCTGGCAGGCTGCTCTTTCCTGTCAAAACTCCTTATTTCCATGAATTTCAGATTCGACTTCTTGTAAAGAAAAGGCTCTTTTTGGGGCACCTGGGTGGCTCAGTGCTTATGCGGTTATGCGTCTGCCTTTGGCTTGGGTCTTGATCCCAGGGTCCTGGCTCCCTGCTCAGTGGGAAGCCTGCTTCTCCCTCTCCAGCTCCCCCTGCTTGTGTTCCCTCTTTCGCTGTGTGTCTCTCTCTGTCAAATAAATAAACAAAATTCTTTAAAAGAAAAAAAAAGGCCCTTTTCACAGATACTGTGCATAACATAGCTTTAAATTCCCAAGGAAATTTAATGGGAAATGAGAGCGAATCCTTACCAGACAACAATAGGGTCACATGGTCAGAGTAAGCACTCTCTCCCACAGTGTTTAATGCCCTGCCATGAATAGATCTGGCCCCCTCCACTGACAATTGATTAGGGCGTAACATTTTATTTTCGAGGAAGAGGAATTTTATATCACCGAATAATTTACTAAATAATGTGTGTTTTATATGAAAATCCACTGTCCCTTAACTATCCTAGCAAGTATCACATAAAGCTCAGATGGCAACAGATACTGTCAGAAGAGACCACAAGGAGATCCAAACTCATGCCATGGTGAGGTCCCATTTGTATTCATGAACCAAGTGATATGGATAAAAGGACACAGCTTAGTTCAGTCATCCAAAGATTCTTCACCATGGCAGGCAGACCCAGAAGCCAAAAGGGCAACATGGAATATGGAATCATATTTCATTTGGGAGAGGGTTGGGCCTGGCTGCTGTCTCTAGTTCTGAATCATATTTCATTTGGGAGAGGGTTGGGCCTGGCTGCTGTCTCTAGTTCTGGAAGCAGCCGACCAGCCACCGTGCCATGTACAGGTATGGGAATTCCAGAGGAGCTCATTAAGTAAATAGTATCATTGCATTTTGTTGTGCAAAGCGTGAGTTCAGGGCAGAGGCCTTGGGACTGCTGCATCAGAAGCTGTGGGCTTCTTGTGAACAGCCTACCCTTAGTGGAGGAAGGAAGAAAGTGTGGCTCTATAGCTTAGCTGTTATTTCCCTTTGTATGAAGAGGAGAATCCTAAAAAGCTTGTTCCCTGGTTCGGACCTTCGGGATTCCTGTTTTATTGGCTAATTTTTACACAAACATGCCCTTATCACTAGCCTTCAGAAGTTTACCTCAGAAAGTCCTTAGCTTTGCTGTCCAGTGTACAACATCCACATTCCTGAAATTTTTCTTTCTTTCTACACGCTGGTCCCAACTTCCAGGCTCATTTCCCACTACTCCTTTGCCTACATATATACCTCCCATCCTTGGGCAAAGGTCTGACTCCATATTTATAAATTACCTCTTTTGTGGATTTTCTGTCAAAAGCTATTTTCACCTATTAAGTATGGGAGAAGACAAACATTAAATGATCAATAACGAGGAGTGATCACCGAGGAAATAGAGTGGGAGCACGCAGAAGCCCAGGCATCAGGGAAGGCATTTCTAGACACCTACGGATTCTGACATATTTGTAAAAGGAGTGGCTCTGTATGGTTAGAATCATTTTTACTTACAAAAGACAGTACTGATGGTCTCTAGCTTACAACCAACCTATAACCCAAGAGCTGGACTGTGTTCTGGCCTCCAGGATATACTCCAAAACACCAGTGCTACCCCAGCCCGATGCTGGGAAAAGGCTGGTAAGGATCCAATGGCAAGGAGTCACCTTACTGACTGGAGAGTGCCATACTGAATTCATAAGTATGAATTACTTAACTTTTTAAGTGTTTATTTCCAGAATGTAACATCAACACTGATAGCTAAGCAAGTGTTTTCAAGCAGGGGAACAACTTTAATTAAAAGTTATTTTACCTAGTATTATACTGATTTCATTCAAATGAGTATTTCTAAAGTACTTAAAAATATTTAGTTCCCTAAATATGCAAAACATTCTCTCTTATCATCTCTTTTATGGTATTTGGGTAGTACTGCAGAAATTCTAAAAGTAAGAAAGTATAGGGGCAACAGGGTCTAAACTACCCCACAGAGGTCAATCCCAATATAGTTTATAATAAGCGTTTACAATTTTGTAGCAGTTTGGAATTCAGTAAATGCCTTTTCTATCCACTGTTTCATTTGATCTGATAGGCATAACAGTGCTAAAGGGAAGTTGCTTCTACTGCAGCAGTTCTAGGGACAGGGAACACATTGCCCTTAGGGCCAACTGATTGTCCTCTTAGAGACTATCACATGTAAGGCAATTTCTTTCTCCAAACTGAACTGATATCCAGCTTATAATGTCTATGTAGAGGACTTAGTTTCGTTCTCCAGAGCAACAAAGGACACATAGTCTTTCCCACATATACATCAAAGCCAGCAACAGCCATCAAACTGCCCACCCACATCTAGAACTCTTTTCTAAGGGATAAATGGTTCCCACATTATCACTATTACTATTACTAGTATTATTACTATAAAGTAGGCTCTACACCCAGCATGGAGCCCGGTGCAGGGCTTGAACTCATAACCCCGAGGGCAAGACCTGAGCTGAGATGAAGAGATGCTTAACCAACTGAGTCACACAGGTGCCCCTAAACGTTTTCCACATTAAAAGTTCCAGACTCCCAATAACTTGTTCATCTTCTTCTGATATTCCTTGGGTTCTCTAGACAACACCATCTTAGGTGTAGAGATTATAACTGAACACAACCCACTAGAAGTCTGAACATCTAACCTGTACAAGAGGCCCACAGTTAAGGACTAGCTCACATACTGTTTGGTAGTGTGGTCTGTTTATTCCTTTGTCTTGTCTCCATAGGTAGGGCGTGCATATCCTCTCCGGCAGATGTAATGATGGCCATGGTGTAATAAAAATATTATAGAGTTTAGAGTTTGAAAACCTATGAAAATCTTAGCCCTGTCACGTATAACAGTAGCAGTGACAGCTAAATTATCGAGTATTTAAAATGTGTGAGGCATTATTCACAATGTTTTCTCTACATTAATTCAGTCAGTCCTCACAATAACCCAATGAGGTAGGTATTATTATTTTCCTCATTTGATAGTAAGGAAACTGAGGCAGAGAGACATTAAGTAATTTGCCCTGGATCACACAACCTAGTAAGTGACAGAGCCAGGGCTTAAACCCAGATAGTCTAGCTGCAGAAACAGCACTTTTTAATACTCTGAGTTTATTCCTAAAAGTGACATTGACAAAGTTCTGTCTGATAGTTTTAGTATCTTTTCAGATGCTTTTTATCACTTAATAGAAACCACTGACAGATTTGGATTTGAGGACTGGGATGCCAACTATCATATAGATAAATCTGGATTTATTATCACACAAATAACATGCAGCAAAATTGGGAATGAAAGATCTCCTGGTTCCTCATCTGTACAATGGGTAGAGTTAAACACTTGCTGCGCATGATTGTTCTGAGAATTACGTAAACTCCCATGTGGAAGGTGCCTGTCACACTGACTGGTTACTACCTAACTCTCAGCCATGCTTGTGTGGGTCGTTGATGCATTTGTCTTATATGGCTCTGTGCCGGGCACATGAACTATCCATAAATACTAGAGGCTTTGGTCAGTCAGCTGGTCTTCCATGGCTACAGTGCTGTGTTTTAAGGTAGTGTCCTAAAGGACTCAAGGTCATCACTGTCCCTCTTATGCAACTGCCTGTAGTTGAGGAAGGTTCTGGATTCCCGCCTGCACTTTCTTTAAAAAAGAAGGTGGGGGGGACTTAATAGCTTTTGAAGAGGAAGGTGAACAACTAAATACCTGAAATCAGAGCCGACACATTGAGTGGGGTATACCGCAACCAGTTTAGAGTGGGCTGTGTGCCACCCCTGGGATGGGGCTCCCTCCATTCCACCACGTACTCCTGGACAGCAGATGCAGCTTTCCCAGGAGGCTCCCACGTCACCATAATGTTGTCCACGCCCTTCGAATTTGCAGAGACCTGGTGAGGAGCCAGCAACCCTTTGGGGGAGATAGGGGGATGCACAAAAACAAAATCACAGGTGGATAAAGACATAAAAAATGATTCATCCAGCAAAGTGTTAGGAAAAACCAATTTCTTGTTAAGAACTTCAGATCTGGGGCACCTCGGTGGCTCAGTGGGTTAAGCCTCTGCCTTTGGCTCAGGTCCGTGATCTCATGGTCCTGGGATCAAGCCCCACATCGGGCTCTCTGCTCAGCGGGGATGCTTCCCCTCACCCCTCTCTCTGCCTGCCTGCCTACTTGCGATCTCTGTCAAATAAATAAAATCTTAAAAAAAAGAAAAAGAACTTCAGATTTGTTTTTATTAGTACAAGGACCCTGTGCAGGATTATTGGTAGAATTATTTTCCCTTTTCATCTTCCGCTTCTGTGTCCCCAAAGGTAACTGCTGTAGTGATATATGCATACTTCTAAGCTACCTCCCAGATGTTTATTTAGATATCTATGTATCCTTGAAAGTTAGTGTGGCTTTGTGCTTGTGTTCTGTATTTTCATGAAATGTGCTGGGAGTAAATTTAATGCTTTTTCTTAACTTTTTTCCTTCCCACTCAATATTATATTTCTGGAATATGTCCATCCTGCTGCTATATGTAAATCCAGCTCATTCCTTCCAACTGCTACCTCAAACCTCTTTCTGTCCAGTCTCCAAGTGACGATCAGGAGGTTCCTTCCAACTCTTGGCTAACACAAACAAAGATGCAATGAACATTCTTTGGCATGTCCTCATGTGTGCCTGTGCAAGAGTGTCTCTGGATATATCTGCATAGAGATGCTCAATTATAGAGTAAATCCACACATTATTTCATTAAACACAGCAAGTGATCTTTAAAATAGCCAGTCAGTTGACACTGCAATAAAAAAGGCATGAGGATTCTTATTTCCCCACCAACAGGTGTGCTCTGACTTTCAAGTTTCTGCCAATCTGGTACAAGCAAGGGGGAATTTTACTGTGGTTTATTTTGTTTTTCCGATTTTTTTTATTTATGTTTTTATCCCCAGGGGTGTTTTTCCGATTTTTAAAAATAAATTGTTTTCCAATTTCTTATGAAGCTGAGCTTCTCTTTATATATGACTAGCGGTCTGACTTCCCTCTCTGTAAACTCCCTGCTTATATACTTCACTTGTGTTTTCTGTTGAGTTTCCTGTCTTTTCTCTGATTTACAGCAATAGGTTTTATGTTCTAGATATCATTGGTTAGTTTCCAACACTAGAAATATACTTTAGTCTTTCAACTCTCTGATAACTTTATGATATGTTTGCTGCACATAAGTATTTACTTTGATATAGGTGAATTTATCTATGGCTTTGTGCATTTTGAGTTTTGTTTACAAATTTCTTCCAACCTGGGATCATGAAGATACTGACCTGCATTTTCTCCTATTGGCTTTTAGTTTTACCTTCCCTATTTAAGTTTTTAATCCAAATCTACCTAAAAGGCTTTTTTTTTAAAAAAGGGAATAGATTTTATTATATTTTTCCATACTGTGAGTCAATATTTCCAAATGTGATGCCATCCCTGATATATACCAAGTTCCATACATTCATGGGTTTGTGTCTGCAGTCAACTTCTTTGCCAGAACACACTGTTCACATTACTAGGCATTGTGATGTCTGATTATCTGGTTGATAAAGTCCTTTCCTCATTTTGCCCTTCATTTTTCAAAGTGGTCCTGGATATTTATGACACTTTATTCTTCCTTTTAGCTTTTAGAGTCAGTGTATCAGAGTCCTCAGAAATTTCAGCTGGTACTTTTTATTGGAATTAAGTTAAATTGTTCCATTTGTAAATATGATGTTTCATTGAAATTATTCAGCTCCTCTTTAAAAGCCCCAATTCCTCTTTAATGGAGGTAAGGCTTTTATGCATTCTTTGTTACAGGCTAATTCCTAGACACTTTATACTCTGACTTTGCTCTTTAAATGGCATCTTATTTTCTACCATTTATTCTACCATTAATTTGTGTGTATTATTCTTATTTCTGGCAAGCCTGATAAAATTTCTAATTAGTTCTAGTAATTTGTCCACTGCCCTTGTTGAATTTTCCATCTAGTAATCTTATTCTACATGTGAAATATCTTCTCCTTCCAATCTTCAAATTAAATCTCTTACTTACTATTTTGCTTTTATCTTGTTGCAAATTTTAAAGAGAATGTGCCTACCTACCTTCATAAGGTGATATTTGCTGTAGGTTTTTGGTAGAAAGTCTTTACAAAACTAAAAAACTTTTTTCTTCATAGTTTTCAAATAGGTTTATTTTTTATAAAATACTGCTTATTTACTAAAAAATTCTTTTTCACCAAATACTTTTCACATCTGTTAAAACATATCCCTTTTCTCTTTATTATTGTGATGAGTTACATTAATACCTTTTTCTGATGTTGATCCATTTTTGTATTCTTGGGGTCAAGCCTCTTGATCATTCTGCCCTAACTTGTTTTCCTCTCTCCACTCTCCCTTCCCCCTGCCTTTTTTTTTTTTTTTTTTGGCAGAGACTTTTCAAAAGCAGATTTTATGTTTTAGAGAAGTGTTAAGTTCGTAGCAGCGTTTTCCATATCCTCCCCACCCCCACATGGGGACAACCTGTCCCGCTGCTGATGTCCCATACCAGCATGGCACCCCAGTGTGGCATATGCCACCAAAAGATTTTTTTTATAAATATTTTCAAGTACTTTCCCCCTTCATTTAGTTTTTCTGTTACTGGGACTCTTTTAAAGTAGTTGCCATAACTTCTTTTATATTTTTTCCATGTTTTGACTTCTTTTCCATTTTGGATGGCCACTGGAAGATTCTCTCACCCAATCTTCTGCTCATTCATTCAGTCTTCAGATGAGTCCTTTCTGCTATCTAACCCATTGGCTGCGTTCTTGATTTCAAAACTAACTTTCCATATTGAATCTCTTTATTTGGAGCTTCTTCATAACCACCTATTTCTGAATCAGCCATGTTTCTAGCATCCTCTCTAATCTTTCTAAGGATACTTGTTATGCTTATTCAAACTCTCATTCTTTCTGTTGCATTAGTGAGATTTCCTATGGCACAGGTTGCCTTTCCCAGAATGTATGCCTCTCAGATTTCTCCTAATTTTCTCCTTTGGGGTCTTGTGTTATTTTCTTGGATTACTCAGCATCCTTGGCCTTTATCTTTCTGCAGGGGGAAAGTGAAAGATTTCCCTTAGTTTGTGCTTCTCCACGCAAGTTCAGGTGGGGAGGAGGAGCTGTTCAGGATGGAAAGCTCTGGGCCAGAAAGCCTACAGTGATGCAGCCTGAGTTCTACCTGTCTCCAGGTTCCCCCAAGGTCTAGTTGGTATGTCCAGAACATATCCAAGCTGCCTTGGTTGAAGCTGCTCTTCACGGGGATTCAAGGCTGTTACTATCTTGTACTTGCCAGGTACATGGGGGTGGATGACAGGAGAAATCTCAAGAGCCGGCCAGCTCAGAGGTACTCTGCTTTCAGCCCCCTCCACAGTTAGGTGTTGGGGCTTCCTTGAAGTTACTTTGTTCTGCTCTCTAGACTTCCCTGCTCCATAGTAGAGATGACCAAGCAATGATCATATCAGGGTAACATGAGCTAGAAGAAGGAGGAAAACCAGAATTTGCTACCTCAGTAGCACTTTCTTATCACTATTCTCCACTGCACTCAGCCATCTATCCTGTCCCTCCTGTGGCATCCTTAGAACTGTGCTTGGTAGTGAGAACCTATAACCTGTGCACTGGCTATTTTGCTAGGAACTGGAATTCCCAAGTAGGGGTTCCCTTATTCATTTGCCTTGGTATTAGATGTCCTGGTTATGCCATATGATTTTTTTTTGAGAACGGTATGCATTCATTTAGTATTTATTGAGCACCCATAGCTTCTAGTACCATTTGGCAGGTGATGGGCTAAAATAGCCAAAGAGCCCTTCTGACCACTGCTTTATTTGGAATGAGCTAAGCAATTCAACTTGACACTACCCTGTCTGAATCATCATATTTATCAGGAACCAGCCTGAATTTCCTTCCCACGATGTTTGCCAGGGCATATTCTTTCTTTCAGAACTCTGCTAACAACTCACCTTCTTTCTATCACTTTTCAAAATTATTTCTTTAGCTTTAATCATTTAACTTCTCATCTCTTTTCCCCCTGACAGCTTCTGAACAGAGTTATACAATTCATATGATATTTGGAATATGTGCCCACCTAAGAGACAGGTGGCCTGGTTTTTCAGTCCAGCTCTGCCACTAATTGGATGTATGGTCTTGACTAGGTTCCTCCAGCTCCTGGGGCCTCAGTCTCTGACATCTGCTTGGGTCTCTGTTTATGACTGTACTGGCTTCTGACTCTTCCTGTAGTTTCAAGAATTCTTGAACACAGGGACTGGTCTGAAATATTAAATATGTTTTTACTTGTTGACTGCAAGTTTTAGCACACATTCAGTTTTCATTGTAGACCAACAAAATCACTTTCATGGTTCTTTATAGACAATGCTGTGGCAGGTGCTTTTCACAAAAAAGTTGTCCCTACTTTCTGCCTGGGTGGGGGACACATTATTTTTCCTTTCCTAAAAGGAAAACTATATATGTGAGTACTATGAACATATCCTGAAAGAGAGTGAGACAAAAATCACAGTATGCTATTCCTATAGATCATTCAGAATTTGTGTAAGAGCGCTCAAGGATGGGACTGTGTAATCTGCCAGTATGCCCTCTATGTCACTCTGGGATACACAGAGTATTGGGTGGTTCAGATATGGTCTTAGGGAGAAAACAGACCCTTGAGATTCCAAGATTTCTAGGACCAGGACCCTCTTAGTTACAGCTCAGTTCAAGTACTGTCCTATCTTACCTCCCCAAGATGTTCATCCTTATTGAGCCTCATCCTTATGCAACACCTGCCCAGTCTGGGAGAAACAGGTGTTTCTTTCACCTCTCTCTTTGTCATTGGTTTCCATTGTCTTCCTACTCCACATGGACTTCATTCCATTAATTAGCTCCTCTCTCCCCTTAATCTCCAAACTCTTCCCTACCCAATTCTTTTCCTCAACTTACACATTTGCTCAGCTTTCAATTTAAAGCAATCCCTCATGCCAACATACCTCTCCCTCACCTGGCTCCCATCAACTTGTCTCTCCATACTCCAGTCACATGTTGCCTCCTTCCCTGGCCATCTTCTCCAAGCCCATGTTTCATCTTTCCTCTCTTCCTAGAGTTACCTGGGCATCCATCTAATCTTACACTTATTATACTGCACCACAGTTACCTTGTTTATGTCTATCCTTCCCATGTGACTGAATATAACTGGAGGACCTCAACAATATTAACCTATTGCTGGATTCTAGCTCCCTTATGTAGTATATGCTCAGTAAATGACTGTTTAATGAATAAAGTAGAGGTCAGCTCTAACATAATGAATGTGTCATTTTGAGATGTTGCTACCATATCTAAAGAAAGCACCTGGAACAGACCCAGAAAATTCATGATTATAGCCTCAAGACCCGTATGCAGTGATATCCAAAGAAGTAAGGTATTCCGACATACAACATTTTAACAACAGCAGGATACTAAATAGTGGTATGAGTTCAATCTCCCCCACTTTAAAAACTAAATATGTAGTACTTACCCAGAGAAGAAAAAATTTTAAATATATAAAGCAAAAGGGAAGGAAAATCACCTGTAGTCCCATGATGCAGTTGTAACCTCTATTAACATTTCCACATACATTCTACTAGATTTTTTACCATGCAAAAAATGTGTATTCATGTAAATACATATTTTAAATGGCATCATCCCATACATACTATTGAAAGTCTACCTTTTAACTTATTATGTGCATCTTTCCTTGCCAACAAAAAGCATAGTTACAACATCACTTTAACCCTGGTGTGGGTTAAGGCAAGTGAAAGTCATGATATATTGAACCAGTCCCTTCTCTATTATTTTACATCTAGGTTGTTCATGCTGTTTCAGTATTTCAAAAAAATTTCAATAAACATCTTTGTGCTTATACTTTAAAGCACTTATTATTTGCTGAAGATACATTTCTAGTGGTAAAGTTTTTTGGTGAAAAATATGTTAGTATTTAAATTACATATGGCCAAATGGTCTTCATAAAGTTGTACCAATTTACATACCTATCAGCAGGGTACAGCATATCTTTTCCTCACTCACTACCCACATGGGTTACACTAATTCTACTTACTCTTTCTCAGTCTGATTCAGTTTCTCAGGTTTCTCAAAATTTACATCTCATTGATTGCTAGTTAGGCTGAACATATTTTCATATCTTTATTGCTACTTTTCTATTTATTTTTTGAGTTGCTTGTTCATATCCCCGGTCTCTTATTTATTCGAAAAAGTAGACAGACAGATAGATAATCAATCTTCTTTTGTCAAAAAATGTGATATATGCTTCTCTTAAACTGGTATTTACATTTTTAAGGCTTTGTTTGTGGTGTTTTAAAATTTTTATTTTACTATGCATAGAGTTTGAGCTTTCCTCCCCCACAGTTAATTCATCTTTTCAGGTTTGTACATTAGGTACATACCCACATTAGTCAGATTCCCAGTTGCCTACCAAATATTCTCTCCTTTTTTAACAAGGGAATACTGCTGCTTGAAATACACTTCTAAGCCTCCTTTGCAGCGGGGTGTGACCAGGTGACCAGTTAGAGTCAATGACTACAAGTGTACCGTGTGACCTGGAACAAAGTTCCTTAAGTGTGAGGGATGGGTCCTCCTCTCTTCCTTCTTTTCCTAGAAGAAAGTAAATAGAGCTCTGGCAGTCATCTTGGACCATTTCCATCTTGAGGATGGAAGCCAACTTGGCAAAGGAAAGAGAAAGAAGGGGCCTGGAATCCTAATGATGTCACCAAGCTGTCACACCAGCCCTGAACTGTCTACCTCTGGACTTCTTTTATGTGAGAGAACTGATAAGCCACTGTAGTCAGGCCTCTGGTAAGAGCAACCGTTACTCCTAAAAGCAATTCCTAATTTATATACCAACCTCATTACATCAATATTTGCTCGTATTTTCTTCTAGTTATTTTTAACTACTCTATCATCTCTATGTTTATGGATATATGACTGAAAGGATATATAACTAAGATTAAACAGTGTCTATAAAATAATCATGTTTGGGTAGAAGCTTCTTTCAAATGATGATTGCTAGACTCATATGTAGATAAAACTGTTCCACTGAATTTTAAGAAAGGATTTAATTATAATTTTATTAGGCATTTTTGGGAAAGTTAGGCCAATGATCTTGACATTGAGAAATAGCACTTATGTCCACTTTGTTGACTAATCATAGGCTTTCTTGAGAAATGAGTTTTCAGAACAAGCAACTATAAAATGTGTATAGCTAGTTGGGAGATTTCAATGTAGATAATTGGATAAATATCTAAATTTGTGTAATAAATAGCTGTAGTATAGAAAAATTTTGCTGCAGTTTCATTACAGCCAGAATTTCATTTTAATACTATTGGTTTTAAAAATATGTTTTGACTGTAAGTGTAGATGTTTTTTCCTAGAACTTGACAACACGTGCTATTCTTGTACTAGAAAAATTAGCCAGGTATTAGTGTTCAATGTAATGCAACTAATATTTGTTAAGCACCTGCTATGTATTAGTCTCTGTATTTAATCTCACAATGACCTGCAAGACAGGTAATAAAACCCCTATTGTAGAGAGGGGGACATTGAAACTCAGAGGTGTTAACTCGTCCAAAACCACTCACAGACTAAGTGCAAAAGGGCCTCTGAAGGCTATTGGCTCCCAAGTCTAATCTCCTGTGTTACTCATGCCAGGCCCTGGGCTGAGTCTGTGGGAGATAAGAGATAAGTAAGACACAGTTTACCATAGGCGATATTAAAGCAAAGTTGGTACTTACCTGTCCTACACATGTCCGTTATGTTAATACGAGTGGGCCGGGAACTGCCTTTTGAGTTAGCTGCAGACACAGTCACAACCCAATTTCCAGTTCTGGGAATGACCCACGTCCAGGAGGTGTGTTCTGTGATGTTTTGTAGTGTGACTTTCCCCCCTGCCACTTCCTGCAAGGTCACGCGATAGTGGAGGATTTTTCCTCTTGCCTCAGATATAGTCATATTCTGCAACAAAACACATTCACTTACTTGTGTACTCCCAGACAAGGTCGCTGGATGCTTTGTGGTTGGACCTGATGGCCCCCACAGCAGTAGGTAACATATGAGTGACCTTTTTATTTATATCTCATCTCCTCCACTACGTATTTATATATATATATATATATATGCATATATATATATTTTTTTAAGATTTTATTTATTTGACAGGAGAGATCACAAGTAGGCAGAGAGGCAGGCAGAGAGAGAGGGAGAAGAAGGCTCCCCGCTGAGCAGAGAGTTCAATGCGGGGCTCGATCCCAGGACCCTGAGATCATGACCTGAGCCGAAGGCAGAGGCTTAATTCGCTGAGCCATCCAGGCGCCCCTCCACTACGTACTTTTATATGCACCCAAGCCCACGCAAGCCCACCATTTAGGAAAAAAAAATCAGTTAACATTTTTTTAAAAGATTTTATTATTTATTTGACAGACAGAGATCACAAGTAGGTAGAGAGTCAGGCAGAGAGAGAAAGGGGGAAGGAGGCTCCCCACCAAGCAGAGAGCCCAATGCGGGGCTCAATCCCAGGACCCTGGGATCATGACCTGAGCTGAAGGCAGAGGCTTAACCCACTGAGCCACCCAGGCATCCCCTCAGTTAACATTTTTTAAAGCTAATTCATAAAAACACATTGATTTTCCTTTCTTGCTTCAAAATAAAACTTCCTAACAGTAGAAACCTCAATTACATTTAATGGAAAAAGTGTGGAATCTGAACTCAGATGATCTGGGTTTCAGTTCTATCTCTACCAACCACCACTAACTGTGTGACCCAGAGCAAGGCAGTCAGCTCCTCTAAACCTCCACTTCTCAATCTGTGAAATACATCCCCCTCCACACACACCCCTTTTCATACAGAAAGTGTAATGCTGCTCATTAAATAAAAAATGAGATTTTCAAGAGCTACTCATAAAATCCACACTTAGTGAGCTGGATTAACCATCTGTGCTAGGAAAGTAAGACTCTGCTTATAAATGTGTGACTAATGAGTTTTGGAATTGCAAAAATTCCAATTGAGATCATTTGGGAGCAATCCCAGAAAGTAAGCAGAAAACTAATTATTTGTATTGTAACCCTGTTTGGATAAGGACCATGGGAAACAGAAGCAATGAAAATGGAAAGTGGCCAAGGGCTGTCCTGGCAGTGCCTGTCCTTGCCTTTTGCAGGGAGGGGAAGGTTTAGCTTGCCAGACTTAAGCATGATGGTTTTCTTGGCAAGGTTATTCCTTCTATGGGTTCAGGTGCTGAAAAGACACACATTAGGACTGGCAAATGCCCCTTTTTCTGATTTTCTACCCCTTAAGCAATCTTCTAATAATCTGTCAGGAAAGGCTGGAGTAACATGAACATCTGGTTCACTTAAAATTTGTATTTTTCCCTTTAAGTGAATAAATTGGCCTTCTGATGATAATTTGGCTTCTGAAATAATTAGCATGCTGAGAGAGAATGTTCCTATCTGCTGACTCAAGTCTTCTGGGTAGCCCAACAGCTGCATTCCTCACTGTAAATTAATCCATGAACATCTAGCTTTTTATATTTCAGTCTCTGGGACTCGATTAATGCAGGTCCTATCCCAGGTGTCCTTCTGGATCCACAAAGTCCAGGACTGGATCTCATGGTCAATGCACCAGGGGAATGCTATATTGCTGAGGACTCTTCCGGGTGCACATTCAGCCTTTCCCTAGAAGACATCTTTGTGTTCTGGCAGGAACCAAGGAAGTTAACATTTTAATTGTCCATCACAATCAATTTTAAAGGCCTGTTGTGTGGATTAAAGTAAGTGCCTGCTTTTGAAATTGTGGTGTTCTGAACTGTTATTAATAAATATGCCCTTCGGGGCGCCTGGGTGGCTCAGTGGGTTGAAGCCTCTGCCTTCGGCCCAGGTCATGATCCCAGAGTCCTGGGATCGAGCCCCGCATCGGGCTCTCTGCTCCGCGGGGAGCCTGCTTCCTCCTCCTCTCTCTCTCTGCCTGCCTCTCTGCCTACTTGTGATCTCTGTCTGTCGAATAAATTTAAAAAAAAATATGCCCTTCGTCACAGGAGAAAAACAAGATAAATTAAAACAAAAGCTGGCTAGGGAAGAACATCCCCTCAGCTCTTTTCTCAATCCATCCTTTCCTGTCTCCTCTGTAGGTCCAGAGATAGGACTATTATTTCACCCCCACACCCTGCACCTTCTTCAAGGCCCTCTTCAAGAGCTAACTGAGCTCACAAAGCTCCCCATTCTTGGCAGGAACCCAAGGGGCTTCAGGCTTACTCTGACAACTGAGGAACCAGAGCCCTAATTGAAAAAAAAAAAAAAAAAAGAAAAACACCTTGCAAATAAGCCCTTATTACCTTCCCCTCATTCTCCTTCATAGACACCTCAGCAATCCCAATCAATCCTATGGTAGAGCACTGGAAGAAGGGGAAATGTCAGGTCATCTTGGATCTGATGAATTTGCCTTGTGACTGCTATAGAAATCTAGCTGATTTCCACACACTACAGTCATCTAGTAAGAGATGTGAGTCTGAAAGATGACTAAAGGTTCCTAGAGGGTAGTGAAGGGGCTAGACCCAAACCCTTGCATTTTCTCCTCCATATCTCATATTTTAGACTTGAAAATATTGAGAAGGTAAAGGTGGAGTTAAGGTAAGTTAGAGAAATAAGTATGGTATCCCATGAGTTATGCTTGTATAAGATGTCAAGCTCAAATTTTCGGATAAAAGTTAACATCTCTCAGGCAGTTGGCCTCCTTTACCAATTTGAAAATGGGCTTAACTTGTCCAATATGGTCCAGGGAACAAAAACCTCAATTAGTCAATAGGAGAGCAGGTATTTATCCAGCTGGGCGTAATTTCCTGAAGCAACTGAAAAGAGTTTAATTTGGTTTTTAAAAAATAACAACATAAAGTTTGCAAATAATGCACGTTAATCCATCACCTCTGGATTATATTGGTCCTGATGTAATGGAATATCATCACAGAGCCACAGAATCAGAAAGGATTCTATAGTTTAACAATTAATTCAACATTTCATTTTATCAATAGGGAAATAAGTCCAGGACATGAAATGACTTTTAAGGCCACTCAAGGAACAGATGGAGGAGCTGAGAGTGGAACCCAGGACTCCTGACTTTGAGACTAGCGATCCCTCTACTCTGACGTGGTGCTCCTTACATTGGCAAGCCTGAGACAATGAACTGGTCACTATAGGGCACTATGTTTCATAGTTGGAATCCCAGTCAACCTTCTGGCCTGAAGTTGGAAAGCGGCTTGTCTCATTGTGAGGGTGTAGGACATTCTGAGGTGGAGCATCAACAGCAGACATCAAGTCAGCAATTTTGGGAAAGTGGAAATCTAGAATTCTTCTTTTCCAGAGTCAACAGGCCTTAGGTCACAAGGAGACTAGTTGTGAACCCAGAACTACCATGTGAGGAGCCAGCTGGGTCTTTCCAGATGAACTTATTTTACTCTAACATTTATGTATTTGGGTGTGCAGTAAGGAGAAACTATCTTTATTGGGCCATACCATGAGTCAGAAGCTTTACATCTACTGTCCCATTTAGTCCTCATACCTCCCCATCCTGAGGTTAAGAAACCGACTAGGAAAAAAAAAGAAACCGACTAGGCTCCACGGAAAATACGGGGAGATTTTAGTGCACCCCCTGGTGGGCATGAGAGAGGAAGGTGTTGTTCTGAATGTGTGCAGTGTCCCTGGTACTTCTTATACCTTTATGAGCAGTGCTGAAAGTTCAGGGTGTCAAGCCAGGGTTTCTGTCGTTGTCACCCTCTCCTACTGGTAAAGGTGTGCTAAACAGGAAAATCTGTCTTATTGCCTCCTTCAGTTTTCTTTTGTTCTGTGTGTGAGAAATGATTTTAACCTACTAAACGTGACTTTTCTGACTTAGGTTTGTCTAAGAAGCAAAGATTGAGCAGCTCCCTTATAAAACTATTGTGAGAGTTCTGTTGGCTGAAAAGTCTTTCAGCATCAAAAATAACGTGGTGAATATAGGACATGGTAGGACAAAATCTGGTCCATGTCAGAATGCAAGTCCTCTGTGTTTTGTTTTGTTTTTAAAATTTTCTTTTTTTAAAGTAATCTCTATACCCAACATGGGGCTCAAACTCACAACCCTGAGATCAAGAGTCACATGCTCCACTGACTGAACCAGCCTGGTGCCCCTGCTTTGTTTTTAAGTATATGGGAAGAAAGGTGTTCCTGTGAGTTGATAAATCATTTCTTCTTAGGACTTGAAGAAAAAACTACTGTACTTATCATAAAATGATATTTTATTCTGAAATTCCCCTGAAGCAAACACACACACACATACACACACACACATACACACACACACATATCTGTCAGAACTAAGCCTCCACCAAAGAAGAGAGTCCATAATCAAAATCTTTTAGAAAGCTGGGGAATTCGAATATGTCACTCTTTTGTCATGAAGACTTTTTGCAGAGCAAGGTCAGTTTTTCTTATTAGGGCAGATTGTTTACCTTCCTGCTCTACCACACAGCAGCTGTGTGACATTGAGCAAATTATTTTACCTCTCTGAAGCTCAATTTACTTATCTGTAAAATGAGGATAATTCTATGTACAGATTAGTCTTACTGGAGGATGCAATGGGTTGAGGGAGACAAATGGTTTCAAAGAGTGCTTGGCGCATGGTAGATTTCTGCCACTTGGTGAGTTCCCCGCTCTCGGTTAGTCTAATATAAAAATCATCATAACTGACACTTTTCCCCATTGTAATCATATGACTCTTCTACCAGTCTATGGAAAGCCCAGCCATCTTGACTCAGTTCCCACCATAGCTCTGTATGAAATTCTCAACAATGTCATACTGTTGATTACAAAGTACATACAATTTGTGGGCTTAAGCCTGGGTGCCTTGATTTCAGAACTCATGACTGTTTTCAGCAACCCCAGTCCAAACTGAAGAAATCACTGTATTGAAATGATCCATCTGTGGATCTGTCCTCCCACTAGCCTGTTAGCCCATCTTTGCCTCTTCGGCATCCTGCACCATGTTTATCTTCTAGTGGCTTAGCAAACACTTTTCATGATTCTCTCATATAATCTTTGCAACCACCTCATGTGGTAAATTCTATTACTGTCTCTGTACTTTACTTGTAAGCAAAGGAAGGCACAGAGAGGATAAACACCTTGCAGAAGAACACACAGCCAGTAAGCGGTGAAGCTACTACTTGAACCCAGTTAGCACAGCTCTACCTAGAGGATAAACTCTTAACTGTTGTCCTGTTAGCACTCAGTAGATAGCCCCAAGTGTTTTGCTACCCTGAACCTATTTAACTGATAGTAATCCCTCATGCTAGTTACCCTGACACAATGATTTCTACCTTATTTTGCAGCAGAAAAACAGCAAAATAATAAACTTTGTCGGAGCAAAATTTTGTCAGAGCAAAACTTGAACTACCCTTCCATCTGTTTTCTATCTTGTTAATTCTTCTCTGCTACCCACTTTCTTATCTTCGTCATTGACCACATTCTGTCATCCAACTGAAATTTCCTACATAACAGTTAGTATAATATGTATGACTAGTAAGCAAGGCAAACAACCTGTTCTTTCCAAAAATACCTTCAGAAATGCTGTGCCAGCCTGCTGGGAAAGGGAAGGAGACAGAATTGAATATTACAACAAAACTATCAAAATCTTCTCATTTGCTGCTTTTGTATTTAAATATCAGTTCTGAAATTGGATGCCTCCTTTAATTATATAAAGGCCTCAGGGTCCTGACAGCCAATCTTCCCTGTGGATTTATGATAGACCTTCATTCTACATCAATGTAAATCAGATTACAAGTAATATTTTCCTACATTTACTGGATTTCTTTCATATGAGGAGGCCAAAGGACACATCCCCTTCGTGCAATGTGATGTGGATTGGAATAGTCTTCATACAACACAGAGAAATACAGGGAGAAAGAGACAAGGGGAATGTGCCAACAAGGCTGCCTCTGGCCACAGTGGCCCTTTTGAGGTTCTGCTGTGAGCTGCTGTACGAGGCTTGTTACTTTCTCTTTCTTCTCACCTTCTGTGGTTTGAGGGTAGCTGTTTATCCAAATGAGTTACTTCATTTAGCAAATGAGTAAAACCCACCAAATCTTTCTCCCATTTTTAGAACAGAGTTTGCTTAACTCTCTTTTCTACTGCTTGTGAAGGGCCCTGCTCATTCCAGGAGGGAGCCGCTGGCTGCACACAGCCACGGAGCTCTTGAAGTGTGACTGAGGTGTGCTGCTCTCTGGTGGGGGAGCTCTTAGCCACTGTACCCATGAGCACTTAGTAGATATGCCAGTTTTCAAAGACTTGGTAGGATAAGGAGAATGTAAAATAGCTAATCAATAATTTTTAAATATGACTACATATTGAAGTGATAATATTCCATACATACATGGGTTAAATAAAATACATTATTAAAATTAATTGTACCTTTTTATTTTTTAAATGTGTCTACAAGAAAAAAAAATATTTTAAAGATTTTATTTATTTATTTGAGAGACAGAGATCACAAGTAGGCAGAGAGGCAGGCAGAGAGAGAGGGGGAAGCAGGCTCCCTGCTCAGCAGGGAGGCCGATGCAGGGCTAGATCCCAGGACCCTGGGATCATGACCTGAGCCGAAAGCAGAGGCTTTAACCCACTGAGCCACCCAGGCGCCCCTACAAGAAAATTTTAAATGATACATGTGGCTCCCATTTGTGGTTTGCTTTATATTTTTGTGGGATGGTGCTTCACTATCCTTTATATATCCTTTATATCCTTTATATCCTACCAAATGTTCTCTCACCCTTGTCCCAGCTAAAATGTTCTTCTGGGGTCAGTACCTTTTTACCTTGCAAGAGGTCTTCAGTGACTCCTCACCCATTCCCGGGCTCTCCTTGCTGACCCTGATCATCATTCCCCTAGCTGAATCTTTTTTTTTTTTTTTAAAGATTTTATTTATTTTTTTGACAGAGAGAGAGAGAGAGAGAGCGCACAAGTAGGCAGAGAGAGAGAGAGGAGGAAGCAGGCTCCCCGATGAGCAGGGATCCTGATATGGGGCTCGATCCCAGGACCCTGAGATCATGACCTGAGCCGAAGGCATAGGCTTTAATCCACTGAGCCACCCAAGCACCCCCACCCCCAGCTGAATCTTGAACTGCTCCTTAACACCTAACTGCCCTCATCACCCCCACTTCTGTCCCCCTGGTCTATGAGCGCAAGCACCTGAGGACAGCACTTGTCTTACTCACTTCCATATCCCTGGCATGGAACAGTGCTCAGTATTAAAGAGAAGCTTTAATATGTTTGTCTGTTTGAGTGAATGGATGATAAATAAAGTGAACTTGGCTTCACTTATAAACACATATTTCTCTTTCAGATCCAGGCCTCAACCACAATTTGAAGAAAGTTTATGGTCTGCTGTGATTAATACATTAATAGAGGAAACTGGAAAGGTTAATGTGATTTAAACCCATTGGCATATCTTTTCATACATTATCTATCTGTCTCTCTCCCTATCTATCTATCTACACAGTGATTTTCTCTTAAAGAATACATGTTGTGTTAACTGGAAGAAAAGTGTATTGGAATCATGGATTAAAATGCTTAAACAAAGAACAGGAAATAATATGAAACTTGCACAGAAGGAGGAGACAGGGAATCCAAGGGAGAGGAGGCTAAAAGCACCCTGTGAAGGACTCTAACATGACACTGGGGCTCTTTGTGACAGAGCAACACTTTCTACTTGTCATTGCATTTATTGTTTTAACAATACCTTGGTATTTTTGTTTTATTTCAAAGATTAAGTTGTGCTTTTTGGCTTCAGTACAGAATGAATTTTTGTCTTAAAAATAGCTGCAGCAAAAAAAAAAAAAAGTACCACATATTTTTGAAGAAACAGAACTTTCGGAAGAAACCTTTTAACAGAAACCTGGAGTAAATAAGTAAGAACCAGAACAACAAAGCAAAGGTCTCCTTCACCCTCAACACATTGCCACACTCACATTCCTATACACACATACTCTCAAACACAACCACACTTATTCCCACACAAAACCCCTTCACACACTCACATTAACTCACTGCTATAGTCTGAATGCTTGTGTGTCCCTCCCCAAGATTCACATATATGTTGGAATCCTAATGTCCAATGTGATAGGATTAGGAGGTAAGGCCTCTGCTTCGAGGTGATTAGGTCATGAAGGTGGAGGCTTCATAAATGGAATTTGTGCCCTTGTGAAAGAGACCTCACAGAGCTCACTAGCCCCTTCTTCTTTTTTTAAAAGACTTTATTTATTTATTTCAGAGACAGAGACAGCACAAACATGAGCTAGAGGAGGTGCAGAGGGAGAAGCAGACTCCCTGTTCATTGAGTAGGGACCCTGATGTGGGGGTCAATCCCAGGACCCTGGGATCATGACCTGAGCCGAAGGCAGAGACTTATTAACCCACTGAGCCACCCAGGCACCTCTCACTAGCCCCTTCTGCCATGTGAGGATATAACAAAAAGTCTGCAACCCTGAAGAGGCCCCTCACCTGACCATGATGACATCTGATCATGGACTTCAAGCCTCCATAACCACAAGGAATAGATTTCTGTTGTGTATAAGCCACCTGGTCTATGGTATTTTGTTACAGCACCCACACAGACTAAGACACTCATCTATATGCACCCACACTGACACATATACTCATATATACATACCCATACTCACACCCCACACACATAAAAAACTCACAGCCATTCACACTTACCCTTTGCACTCACACGCATCTACAACACACATGTATACACATCACTCACAAAGATGCACTCTCACCACACATACTTGCACTCACCTACATTCATACTTTACACCCTCACACACATGGGCTATACCCCTTCAGCACCAAGTTGTTCACTTCTGATGTAAACATCCTATAAAAATGAAAGGTCATCTCACATTTCCCTGGTTGCAAGAGAAACATGGTCTCACTTTGTTCATAGACTAATGGGGTTTTACCTGGGGCTTCCTTTGGTGCCAAGACCT
>ML110982.1:0-54519 GCA_003697995.1 Taxidea taxus jeffersonii | reverse complement strand
TGGGTTTCCCAGTACTGATCAAAGTGAAAAAAAAAAAAAGCCACCACACACATACGTTTTTGCTTCCTTTCCCCAGTGAGGTCTGATTTGGGCCCCACCACAGAACACCTGATCTGGCTACAGTGTTTCTTTTTAGTCTGTCATTTAGACGAGTCCCCATGTAATGGCAACATCCCAACAAATTCCCAAACCTGCCTGGGAGAAGCATAAGGAATCCCCAGTTGGATGAGTGGGGCAGGAAGGGCTCTAGACAGAAGGGGCAATGATTTCTACTCAGGAAAGGCTCCTAGCAGCAAGCACCATAGTACCTGAAATCCTCCTTAGGAATCACTTCATCTCCCTAGAACCGTTTCTATGTTTGTAATGTGAGTGATAGGACTGCACACTGCTTTCATTTCCTCTGGCTCTTGGGCTCTATAGTTCTGTGGTCTGAAGCTGGTCTGTTCATCTCAGTAACTCTGGCCAGTCTTTTATTCCCACTCCCAGATAAGTGGTCTACTTGGGGCCCCTGAATAAGCCTAGGATTTTGCAGACAAGGACTTAATCCTATAATGGCCCTGCAAAACTGAGGACTATGCAACACTCCTTAAGGAGCCCCTCAGTCTGGATAGTCATCGAAGGTTTTGAAAGTGCCCTGTCTTGGCCACCAAATTGGAGAATTTTCTAGTATCTACATTTTTGGTTTCGTATTCAAGTCAGTTCCAGTCGAGCACCCACAATTCTGGCTCCATAAAAGGGGAAATTTTTTTAAAAGCTTTATTTATTTATTTTAGAGAGAGAGAGAGAGAGAGAGAGAGCGCATGCGAGCAGGCGAATGGGTGCGCAAGCTGGGGAAGGGGCAGTGGGACAAGAACAGTGAATCCTTAAGCAGACAACCCCCTGAGCATGGAACCCAATACAGGGCTCAGTCCCAGGGCCCTGGATCATGACCTGAGTTGAAATCAAGAGTCAACTGCTTAACAGACTGAGCCACCCAGGTGCCCCAAAAGGGAAATATTTATAACAATAAGAGATGCCCACCATAGCATGGACTGCTTACAAAGGGGAATTCTCCCTTTCCCAGATGGTCCCAGCAGAGACATCTCTCTGTCCTGTGTGGAGTGGGAGCACTGTTTATGACAGGAAGGGTGGACTAGAAGAGAACTGAAGTCTTCTTGAATTCCAAGACCTCACTTCAGATTTTAAGCTTTTCAAGGATTAGGGGCAAGATTAAAATGAGGAGCAGAGAAGAATTTGCATATGCATGTGGGCTGAGCCTTACCTGTGGCAAACAAATGTTTATTGGAACTGAAACAGTTTATCTTTTCAGATCACTGCTGAGGACATTTTGGGAGAAGGAATCTTTATGGAACGAGGAATTTTGGTTTTAACCAGTGGCTTACTTGTGAAAATGAAAACCAACAGCCAAGAATTGGACTGGGTTCTTCTATAATACCAATTATGGCTGCTCTAAATGTCTTGCTTTGAGAATTGCCTTGCTCTTAAACATGGCTTTATTTTAAAATAAATTTTAAGCTGCAGTTTTAGTTTCAAAGTGAAGAGCTTGATTATGACTCACCAAGCTATTTATAATGGTCTCATACCAGACATTTTGTGTGCGTGTGAGAGAGAAAGGAAAAGAGGGAGAAAGAGCTCATTTCTTGCCTGGCTCATTTCTGAAAACTGAAGAAGATTGCAATTATCAAAATCTATCACGCTAACCCCATCAGAGGACTTTATACTCATTTCTCTGACTGTTTGGGTTTTGCGCTCATCAGCATCCTAATTCCAAAATTGTTGACTTACCCTTATGTGGAAGAGTTGTAGGGAGAGGGATGCAGGCTTGGGGAAGGAAAGAGGAGCATAGCTCTCCTGGAAACCTCTTATGAGCATACCAGTCAGGAGCTCAATTCAAATAGTATTTTTTCTTCATAAAGATGAGTTATGATGTAGAAGAGGTCTGGATGGGGTTTCAGTCTCAATTCTGAACTTAGTAGCTGGGTAACTATAGGAAGAACATCCCCTCTCTCTCAATTTTTCCATTTGTTAAGTGGGGATGCCTCATACCTACCTCATAGGGTGTTTAAGTGATTTCGTGAAACAACTGCCCCAGATTTCAGCACTTTGTGAAACTCTCACACCCTGTAATAACATTAGGTCTTACTGTTTTCTGGAAGGTTCTTCCAGTCAATACTGTTTTACTACTATTACTGATGAAGAGCTGCTTTCTGTTCCTTTTCACACTATTTTCTACTATTACTTGAGTTCTTGAGGTAGAGCAGCCTTCTTTCCATCCTCTACCTTTTTGGTGTCTACAGAAAATATATTCCTGAAAATCCATATCCACACACTTCTTGTCTTTAATTTCCAAAAAAAGTGAATAAGTAAAGTGGCACAGTCATGGCTCAACATGTGGTCTGTAGGGAGGATAGGGTGACTGGGAGGGGCAACTGTCAGAAGAAATGCTGCAGTGGGGTCAGAGGGTGGACAGCCTGGGGAGGAAGGTGTGAAAGTAGATGAGGAAATGACGTGGTTGTATGGAGGTGAGAACTCAGTCAGAGCTCTCACCCTTATCTGGCAAAAATAAATGACATTGAGTCAAGTGTCATGAGGATACTGTTGAGAAAATGAGTTCCAACTAAGTTTCTGAAGCCTCCTATAAAGCCATTATGGAAATAAAACATATTTTTGACCTTGAGACATTGTTCAAACATATAATTCTTTTTATATAACAATTATATCTCAGTAAAAACAAAATAAGACAAAAATAATTAAATATATAATTCTCTTGAATTTTACAGACACTGAAAACTTACCTTCCAGAAAAGAGAAATCTGTTGTCTACTGTAGTCAATGTGCTGTTTCATGTACCAGACATCCAATGTCCCTGTAGGCTCTGTTTTGAAGGGGAAAAAACATATTTTTTGGTATCTCTCACACACACACACACACACACACACACACACACATCCACAGATGCTCAATATAAAACCTTTCAAAGGCAATTACTTATTTAATAAATAACTCTGGGAGAGTAGGATTATAAAACAATTTCAATTTTCTTTGTGCCCCAGTATTGCTTTCCTTTTGTTAAACAATGAACATGTATATTGTTGGCTATAGAAAATACAAGGTTACCTTAAAAATAAATTTTAAAAAATGGCAAGGAAATTAGATTCCTAACATACTCTTAAAATAGGTATTGATAAAATAACTCAGAGAAAGTATGTGTGGTTTCTTCTTTTTTGTTGGAATGCAGAAAGAATTCTTAGCAGAAAAATAAAACCATAAATCATAAGGAACATATTTTCTGATCCTGTAAAAATGCAAGATACAAATGATAAACTGTGTTCACTTCCATTCCTGAACTTACCATGTTGTGGCATAATTACTTGGTTTTATGATCATTAGGCAATGATCTACTTGACAGGAAGGCCTATCTCATTCATCTTAATATCCCTCACTCCTATGTAGTGTTTAGAAGGTAACAGGCTTCCAAAAATTCTTTTTTAAGTGATGAATGAGCAAACGGACAATTCAGGCAATATTAGCTACTTGATGTTAACACAGGCCGAACTGATAGAAGGAATAAGCACTAATCCATAAGATAATGGTCAAATATGACCTAATTTACTTTTAAAAAGTCAATCAAACAGATTAGAAAAGGAACTGAACAATCAACTCCTGTGTGTCCTTTTGGCTAAGATCAAGTGTAGAAAAAGACAGTGTGTGTGCACATGTGAGTGGGTGAAAGAGTTTATTTCTCCCATTATCAGATTTGTTTTAATTTACAGTCAGGGGTGGATTCCACAGAAAGAGTCCCTGAAAATAGTCTTCTACTACAGCAATGTAACTTGTTTATCACTGACACTTAGAGTGTATTGAGATGAAGCTACATAGCAGTTTCTTTTCGAGTGACATTTCCATTTAACCAGATGGGAGATTCCAAAACTTTAAGTCCCAGCAGGAAAACAGAGGACAAGCAGCCAGGGAGAGGAGAAGAGAAAGAGGGACAGGTAGGGAGTACGTGGACCTGCACACATTACGGACAGGTCCTGCGGGGACCCACTCATGGTTATCTCCTCTGTCCTCCTTATCCCACAATGTACGCAGCTCTAGTGCAGTGGTTAAAGTGTGAGCTCCAGAGCTAGACCATCTATGGGCAAATCCCAGCTCTGTGATCTTGAACAAATGTTAACCACGTCCTTAAGCCAGTTTCCTCATCTGTAAAATGAGTGTCGTAGTTCTATACATCACATGGGGCTGTTGTGACAATTAAATGAATAGAAGCATCCTGACCTGTGGTAAGCACTCAATAAATTTAGCTATTGCTGTTTTGGAAAATGAAATGCTGAGAGCCTAAGGAGCTTGTTCAAGGTCCCAGAACTTGTGGAGAAGCCAGGTTTTGAACACTGGTCTGTTTCATCCCATAGCCCGAGCTCTTTGCTCTGCACCCTGCAGTTATCTGGCTCTGAGAAGGCTTACAATTTCTCCACAGTACTTCCACCCCCAACAGGTGCTCTTTCATGTTCTACTCTCTTCCTTTGTCACTTCCTTTTCCTGCCTCTCACCCTTTTTCCTATCTGTTTTTTTCTTAACTTTATTCATTTATTTTCTTCCCCTCTCTTCCCACTAGTGGTAACTTATACCCTTTCAGTGAGGACCTAGAGATAAGAAATGTTTATTTAAGACATTCTGAAAATGCTCTCCATCCTTCAGGATTATGAAAAGACTCAGAAATCAAGCCTAGGGCTTTTTCCCTACTAGTCCAGATGCAAAAAGGGGAAAAAAACAAACAAAACACAACACAAGCAACAGAAGGAAAGGGGACCTGAGAGTTATCGACCACCTACTATGTTCCAGGAACATCTGAACACTTAATAATCTCTACAGTATCTCATTTAATCCTCACACAATGCACAGGGTGCTTGTAGCTACACCTGTTTTAGAGCTGAGGACTAGGAGGCTGACAAAAGTTAAATGATCTACACAACAATTGGGGCTGGTGAATGAAAGCCAGGAGCTGAGGCCAAGTTCCACTGTTTCCAAAGACCCTGTTCTTCCATTACAGTTTACTACAATAAACAAAAATCTGAACAAACTGGATAATCCAGACATTGACTACATAAATAGGATTTGGAAACCTGGGTGTGCTCAATGTCAAAGCCAGCTGACTTGTTAGTGCTAATGTCTCCAGTTAATTACACATTGGTAAGAAATTTGAAGGAACACTTATTGCCTCATTAAAGATCTACAACCTACCAGATTACTGTGGAGGTAAGAATTGAATTCTAGAATCACAGTCTCTTCAAAGGAAAAATTGCAAGTGAAACTGAAATTTTAATGGTGCCCACCTGCAGAGTTAGCCTCTATAGGAGAGAAATCATTAGTTGAATCTGAGTGAGTTTCAAAGTGTAAAATTTCATGACCAGGGGTGTTAAACCACTACTGCTTAAAGCAACGTAAGAGCTGATATTAAAGAGAATCTCTGACATTCAACTGACACAAAATCACTTGAAGTTCTAACCTCAGTGTTATCTAACAAGGCAGATATAAAACTATTATAGGCAGGACAGAAAAGGAAAGTCAAAGGCCAATGTCCAAGTGATTACAAAACAAATGGGCACAAATGATTAAAAATACAAATACTGAGAAATGGAAGTCAGGTCTCCTGAGATGAAACTACCTCTTATATAATAAATGGGGAAACTATAGGGTTGAATATAGTCACCCGCATGAAAAGAAACAAAGATCCTAAATTAAGCAGGAGATTGGCCTAAATAACCTTGAGGGTGCTTTCAACTCTAAAATCCCAAGATTCTGGGTTTCTGTGAAACAGTACGTGTGGCAAACAAATCAGAGTCAATCCATGTGCTTCTGAGATGAGCATCCATATCTAAAGCCAGGCAAGTGCAGGGATGTGGACGAGGGCAACTGAATCGCAGGTAGAAAGCAATCCCTCGACAGAGGTTTTCACAGGCAGTGAGGAGGAGTATAAAAATTTCCAAGAACAGTGAAAATGGAGAATTTACCACAAAGAGAATATGGAAAAGGCATTTCCTTGGGAGGTTTCAGGTAGTAGACTAAATGCAACACATGAGATTTTTCTGGTCCAAGTCATGCTCCAAGCAGGGCAAAGCAGAGATAAGTTATTTGTTGCCCTGGTTCCTCAATGTCCACTTTTTGGGGATGACACGTTTATTTAAAATCTAGTTTTAAACGATTAGATTCAAACAGATCTTATAAGTATCTACTTGATTAAACAAGTTTTACTTTCAGATGTTATCACCAGCTATGCCTGCACGGGATGCCCTATTCAGACTCCCCCATTCCTCTTCCTTCTTGATTAATGATGTCTAACACTTGATTCACTCTATCTTTTCACCTCTTTCTGTCACCTTTTTTACTGTCATGAAGGGCCAACATCCACAGGTTATTCCTTCCCAGTAGCTGGTACGTACCGTCATTCCCTCTGCCTGCCTGCTTCTAATGATCCCATTCTCTCAACTGATGTTTTTATTTCATACTTCCCTGAGCAAAAGGAAGTAATCAGGCAGGAGTTCCCTCATCTTTTCACCATAGAAACTTCCAAAATTCACCATTAATTCCCAAATATAGCACTCCTACTTTCATTAAATTTCAACCCCTTAACCTGAGTGCTGGATCCCATCCTCTCTTGCTTTATCAAGGATCTTTCCTCCACTTCTCATGTATCATTCATTTCTCTCTCTCTGATGGGACCTTATCATTACCTTGAAAATCACTACATTTTCTCTGATCCTAAAAACAAAACCAGCCAAAGCATTTCCTGATACCTCATCCTGCTCCAGTTATTCCCCTGTATCTCTGCTCTCCTTCACAGAACTTCTTGAAGAGCTGTGAATTGTCCTGTCTTTAGTCCCTCACCTCACACTCACTCTCAACCTACAGCACCTGAGATTGTCTCCCCATCATTCTACTGACTCTGCCTCTGGTTGGCAGTGAATCTGTGTTGCCAAATCTAAGAGTCACTTCTTTGTTCTTATGTCATTGGACCACTCAGCAGCCTTTGACATAGTTGGGACCCTCTCCTTTTTTAAATATATATATTTTTAGAAATATAACATTTTAACATTTTAAAAAAGATTTATTTATTTATTTGCAAGAGGAGGGAAGAGAGAGGGAGAGAGTGCCTCCTAAGGGAGGGGCAGAGAGAGAGAGAGGGGTGAGAGCTCCAAGTTGACCCTCCGCTGAGTGCAGAGCCCAATGTGGGATTTAATCTCATGACCCCAAGACCATGACTATAAGATCATGACCTGAGCTGAAATCAAGCATTGGATGCTTAACTAACTGAGCCACCCAAGCACCCCAAGTTTTAACATTTTTAACATCCAGGTCACAAGTGAAGAGCTCGTTTCTTGATAGAAGCAGGGAGGTTTCATCCATACTAAAATTAATGGAGGTGTTATAACTGCTCATTCTGTTGTTATCCTTTGTAAGGAGAAAGTAGCTTAAACTAGGATAATCATAGTGGCAACAGAAGGAATGAAGAGATTCTGATTATGTTTGGGAGAGTCAAGTGCTGATATAGGGGAATGGGGGAAAAGGAGAATTTTTTTTTTAGGGAGAATTTAAGGATAATTTCTTGGTTTTTGACTTCACTAACCAGGGAGATGGTGGTGTCTACTGAAACAGAAAATATTGAAACTGAAGTATTTTAGAAACACTTTTTTTTTGGAGAAAAAAAGTTTTTGGTCCCCTCTAAGCCCAGCACCTATCCTGGAAGAAATCAATGTCTGGGTTCAATTATTTGGTAAGATAGTGATTATCCCAAAGGAAGAAGTGCTTTCCCTTCATTCTGTGTGGTTCAGAATGTCTGTTGATATTTAGGTGAAGATATGGAACAGGCTACCAGAGCACAAATCTGAAGTTTTGGAGGGAGCCCAAGACTGAAACTATATACTCTATCTACCTACCTGCCTACCTATCATCTGTCTGTCTAGTTTTAGAGCCATGGGACTGGATAAAGTCACCTGGGAAAACAAGGGAGCCATAGCGATTGACACTGAGAAGAGAAAAATGACCAGTAAGAGATCAAGAAGAACTTGCCAATAAAGCAAAATAAAATCCAGGAATATGAGATTTCACAGAATTCAAAAGAATCTAGTACTTCAAGGAGAAACTAGCTCCTTTCTCCTATTGCAATGACCTTGGAAGCCATATGTTCTAGGTGAGGGAAGGCCACAAAATTCCCTTGGAACTTTGCATTTTTTCTTGGTGTTTTATCCTCCAGAAATCTTTCCCTAATGTTCCAAAATAGACTATAAGCCCCTGAGTTTGAGGATCTGACTGGTTACCATTGCATCCCAGCACCTGGTATAGTTCCTGATACACAAACACCTTCCTCACAGATCAGCCAGAGAAGCATATATTTTTCATTGGTTTCTGTTTGGAAGGCTACAGGGAAAGCACTTCTTCCTTTGGGATAATCACCATCTTACCAAATAATTGAACCCAGACATTGATTTCTTCCAGGATAGGTGCTGGGCTTAGAGAGGACCAAAAAAAGAAAGAAGGGCAGAGACTGTCATTAGATCTCAAGCAACATTTTCCTTCTAATGAAAATGTTTGCATGTAAGCCTCTTTCAAAGGCTAAGAACATTTCATTTTCATTTTCTCAGGCCTTACGCAGGAAGACACAAATATATTTTCAAGTTTAGCTAGTTTAGGAGTCAGCAAATGATGGCCTCTTGGACAAATCTGCTCCCTGTTTTGGTACAGCCTGTGGACTAACAATGGTCTCTTACTTTTTGTTTTGTTTTTATATTTTTAAAGATTTTTTTTTAAAATTTATTAGTTAGAGAGAGAGAGAGCGAGCACAGGCAGACAGAGAGGCAGGCAGAGGCAGAGGGAGAAGCAGGCTCCCTGCCGAGCAAGGAGCCCAGTGTGGGACTCAATCCCAGGACGCTGGGATCATGACCTGAGCCGAAGGCAGCCGCCCAACCAACTGAGCCACCCAGGCGTCCCTTGTTTTTATATTTTTAAATGGCTGAAAACAAAGAGAAGAATAGTTTTTTGTGACATGTGAAAATTAGATAAAATTCAAATTTCAGTGTTCATAAATAAGGTTTTGTTGGAACATAGGTTTGTCTACATATTTATACACTGTCATTGGCTGCTTGCACACTGTAATAACAAATGTTAGTACTTGACAGAGATATGGTCTGCAAAGCAGCAAATATTTACTGTCTGGACCTTTACAGAAAATTTTGCTGACCCCTAAGCTAGACTGTTATGAAGTACTTGCCAACCAAAATGGTAAAATAATCTCTAGTATTTAATTGGCCTTTTCAGACCAAGGTAACTGAAAGATGCAGAGTAAAGGGCTCAGCTATGCAATGAACTGACCAGTGTTCAAAATCTGGCTTCTCTGCTTATTCTGGAACCTTGAACAAGCTCCTTCCCAAATGGAGAAAACAATAGCTAAGTTTACTGAATGCTTACCATGGGTCAGGGCTCTTGTCTTCATTTAAATTCACCCATCTTGGCAATATTTCAGAATTACAAATGAATAAATGAATTGTCTAACATCTTAACTTGAGAAGGGGTGGTTGCAATGGATAACCCTACATTTTCTCCATTCTGGGGGGTCTCTCACCAATCACCCATGCCATCACCTATGCTGGGCAAGGGTTACTCCTTTACTGCTCTGGCATGAGTTTGAGCATGTAGCATTTTCTTTATTAATTGTCCATAGTATAGATTATAAAACATGTAAATAAGACTTTAAAAAATGGTGAATGAGAGGACAAAAACACCTAATTGATACTACAGCTCTGAGGAATGGCTTGTTCATCTTTATTTTGGAGTCTCCTCCTGGGTGTTCTGAGTGCTGAGGGAATCACCTCCCCCCAACACCTGGATGTATTCTCAGGCATGTCTGGAGGCCATGCAGTCCAAACTCAACTGTTTTCCATTACAGTCTAAATATGGTTGCTCAGTTCCCAGTATCAGTCCTGCTTCTGACAGATAAGTGCTGAGGGACTGTCTTCCTTAACAGAGGAAAGCAAGTTCTTTCCTCTTACTCCTTATTTAGTGGCCATTTAAAAAGTGTTTTTAATGGAGGACCATGACAGGAGCTGAGTTTGATGACATAAGAAAGAGTCATATGGAGTAAATAAAACCCTCCTTCTCTGCTGACGTGATCTAAATAACTGCCCAATCCACCAAGAGATACCATTGTTCTCAGTTTTGAGCAGCAAAGGCTGCAAGGAGCTCTATCATAAGGTCATTCACAGGTTTAAAAACTAAAAAAAGAGAGAGAGAGAGAGAGAGAATAGCTTACTAGTAATTTTTTTAAAAGATTATTTATTTATTTATTTGTCAGAGAGAGAGAGAGAGAGAGAGAGAGAGAGGGAGCAAGCATGGGTAGACAGAGTGGCAGGCAGAGGCAGAGGGAGAAGCAGGCTCCCTGCCGAGCAAGGAGCCCAATGTGGGATTCGATCCCAGGATGCTGGGATCATGACCTGAGCCGAAGGCAGCCGCTTAACCAACTGAGCCACCCAGGCGTCCCAACTTACTAGTAATTTTTTAAATGCCCAGTTACATATGAGTACACAGCCAAAGGCTGAAAAGGAAGACGTGCTAAAAAAAAAAAAATTCACACCTTTTAGGTGATATCAGTTGGTGTTTCATAAAGAAACTGATGACAGAAACAGTGGTAAGGGGTGAAAACCATACTGCTCAGAGTAAGAGGGAAGAGGTCTTGCATCAACCCACAGAAAGATCAAACACAGCCTAGGGAAATGCAGACATTGAAAGGAAGCCAGCAGAGCTTGGTAAACGTGGTATCTCAGAGAATGGGTTTCTTCACAAATGCCTGCGATTACTCTGAACGAGCCAGTTCCTTGGTTTAATTCATAACTGTCCACGAGTTCACAACCATAATGAGCTGCAGCACTCATTGTTATGACAGTGGTTTATTTTAGGGGCTATGAGACAGTTACTGTTCTACCTAGAAGTGTTTTTAATTCAACACGTAGACACTTAAAAAAAAATCCTTTTCACACATCTCCAAACAGGTCATTATTAAATGTCAGTAAGAATGACAAGAATTCACAAGTCCAGAGTTTCCTTGGTTTATAGTTAAGCCTAATGTGATAGAACTTAAAATCTTCTCAGCCTATTTACTATCTTGGCCTTGGACATAAAATATGGCCCATTTTCAAAATTTTATCTGTAGGACATATAAACAAAGTCTAATCCATGAGATATTTACTTATTTATTTATTTAAATGTATTTATTTATTTGACAGAGATCACAAGTAGGCAGAGGCTGGCAGAGAGAGAGGGGGTGAAGCAGGCTCCCTGCTGAGCAGAGAGCCCAATGCGGCTCAATCCCAGGCCCCTGAGATCATGACCTGAGCTGAAAGCAGAGGCTTAACCCACTGAGCCACCCAGGTGCCCCCATGAGGTATTTAAAAAAATTCATTACTTTGACTATGTGTAATAAAAGAATAAAAGAGTATCTCTGGATTATAAAAAGGACACACATTTAAATGGAGAACAAGTGGCTCAACATTAACTTAAGAGATATATACCATAAAATGAGAGGAATAAATTAGAATTTGTTGGGTGGATTTATTTTAAAATATTTTTAAAAATACAGACTGTAATTAATATAAGAATAAAGAATACACAATTATTCTACAATTTATACATTAGGCATTTTATCTTATCAGTAGACACTTTGGGTCCTTGAAAGTCACTGGGGTATCACTGGTAAGTGCCATCAACTCTCAAAGGTCATTAGCAGCTCACAGAAAATGAATGTAACCTGTATCATGAGACTAACTTACAGACACATATATCTATAAATTTTACAAATAAGCACTTAGATTTTCTTACTTGAATACTTCAAAATCTCCACATAATAAAATAATGGATTATATGACAATAATTTTTCTTCTGAGCCAAATATACAGATTTAGAGAAGTTGTATAGTATGTCACTAAATTTAAAAACTAATATTCAGATGGCTACTTCTTGTGTATCCAAAGATTTGCTAATATTGACATAAAGCTCAGACAGGTAATTTTGCTCCAATAAAATTACACCTTCATAAGCTGTCTTCCCTATAATTGCCAAAAAAAAATCCTATCAGACTGAGAATTATATTCGATATCCTTTCTGTAGCTATGGGCAATCTGGTGGCCCTCATTTGAGCAGTGAGTATCAAAGGCATGATGAAAGGCAGTGCCATAATATTTAGAGGAGAGAGGATTGCTGGACATTAAACTTTACTTAAAATGTTATGTCTCCAGAGTCTACCTTCTTTCAAGCTTTTAATTTTCATAGAACCCAGAAAGTAAAATGTATGAAGTTTTAACTTCTATAAAGGAATGAAATTACTGGTTATGGTTTTGTGGAATGAGACAGTTCCTGAGATAAGAAGTGAAATAGAAATAAGAGTTAATAACCAAACATCACTAAAGCATCAGCTGGTAACCACAGGACACATGTGGCAAGCAAGAGTAGGACTTAATGAATGTTAAAATTTCCTAGCAATATAAACATATCGCCCTGGACAATTACAGTACTTAAGCTAATGTCAAAATTAACTTGTCAATTAATGTACTCATTTACTTGTTCATTAATGCATTAAATTAACTTGTTGGTTTAGTACCAGTACTTAGAGATCCTATTCCAAGGAAATCCTCATATCTTCCTCTCCCCCTCCTCTCTCTCCTCCCACTCGCCTCTTTAAAACACATACCTTTTTCTGGTGTTTGTGTTCTCAGCGATTCACTCCAATCACTCCAACTACCTTTATATAGATGTAGCTTAGAGGAAATCTGAAATTCATACTCTGTAAATGGCTTCAGATCCAGAAAATCATGTCTTCCTTTGGCATTTGTAGTACTGACCTTGAATCAGACAAGATTTTTTTAAAGGAGTCTATTTAAATTAAATTAAAGAATTCTGACATACATAGGTAAGAAACTTGAGTTGATACCTCTTTCTATTTTTTTTAGATCTATCATTCATTGAGAAGAAAATGACAGGGTTATTGAATACTAGGGTGTTAATCTGAATTAACTTCTCAGTAAAAACAAACTCTGGGGTCTAAGAACCCATGTATAAAGGCCTGAAGGGGGATCCTGAAACAAACTGAAAAATACCAATTTTCAGAAAAGCCTTGGAGAATTCTCTAGAGACTATTTTTTATTTGGTCATAATTACAATGTGATAAATGTTTCTTTTAAAATAATTTTTTTAGGGGGCGCCTGGGTGGCTTACTCATTAAGCATCTGCCTCTGGCTCAGGTCATGATCCCAGGGTCCTGGGATGGAGCCCTCCCTAGGGCTCCTTGCTCTGCAGGGAGCCTGCTTCTCCCTCCCCCACTCCTCCTACTTGTGTTCTCTCTCTTGCTGCGTCTCTATCAAATAAATAAATAAAATCTTAAAAAAATAAGATAAATATTTTATTTATTTGAAAGAGAGAGAGAGCGAGCAAGAGCAAGCATGAGCAGGGGTAGGAGCAGAGGGAGAGGGACAAGCAGATTCTCTGCTGAGCAGAGATCAGGGCTCAATCCCAGGACCCTGAGATCATGACCTGAACTGAAGGCAGATGCTTAACTGACTGAAGCATCTGGATTTTAACACAGACATAGAACTGACTTCAAAAAGAAAACTTTATGTTAAAAAATTAATTACTAGGGACGCCTGGGTGGCTCAGTTGGTAAAGCAGCTGCCTTCGGCTCAGGTCATGATCCCAGCGTCCTGGGATCGAGTCCCGCATCGGGCTCCTTGCTCAGCAGGGAGCCTGCTTCTCCCTCTGCCTCTGCCTGCCTCTCTGCCTGCCTGTGCTCGCTCTCTCTGACAAATAAAATAAAAAAAAAATTAATTACTATATTTCTGCTGAGTTTCAGCTATATGTGGAACTTACCTTTTGTTATTATTATAAGTCATTATATTTTACAAAAATACTAGGAGGAATTATAATCTTAAATTTAATTGTAAAAAATTAATGCTAATATTAGATCAAATTGTGGGTCTTTATTTTTGGAATATTCAATTCCATATGAGTCTCTATGGGCATTTCCTAATACCCCTCCTTCTAGTATGTTAAAAAAATTACTAAAAAGTAATACAGAGGGAAGGGTAGCAGAAAAAGGTGAAATGAGTCCTTTACTAGAAATAAACCACAGAAAATTAATATTGGTTTAAAGAAGCCAATGGCTTCTTAGCCAGGAAGTGGCTAAAAGAATTTCAGAATCAGGGACAACTGGGTGGCTCAGGTTATGATCCCAGGGTTCTGGGAGTTAGTCCCACATAGGGCTCCTACCTCCACAGGGAGCCTGCTTCTCCCTCTGCCTCTGCCTCTCCCCAACCTTCCCTGCTTGTTCTCTCTCTCTCTCTCAATTAAAGAAATAAAATATTTAAAAAACATTTCAGAATCAGTGATCAGAACTAAAGATAGTTCTTAACAAGTAGAGGTATATGTGACTATCTGATTTGTCTCAAGTGTGTACTTCAGGCTACACACTCTTAAACCCCGTACTTCGCTGGCATGAAAATACAGAGACCTATGCAGTGATATTAAGAGCCCCTCCCTGATTTTCCCGTTTACTCTAAAAAGCATTACCATTTCCCAGGACCCACTGCTGTTGGGCCGATATCTGAGTCGGTTAAGCAGCACCAGCCCCTCATCGCTCCACCGAAGGATACATCTGCTCACAGAAGCGTTTACATATTTGATTCTGATGTCCCATGGAGGAAGAGGTCTCACTGGTAATAAGGACAAACAAATTGTGATTCAGGCTCCAAAATCGGAAATAACCTTTGTTTTGATGTGAGATAGAAAGACTTGAACAAAACTCATTTCTAAGATACATAACACCAAAGTTGGTGAAATACAGAAGACAGAAACCCCTGGCTTTTCAGAGAAGAAACAGGTTGATGCACTATGAAATAATTAAAATAATTCTCCTTGATCTACCCTTATTTTTTACCAAATAAACTACCTCCAACATTAGTGATAGTGTCAGCTGCATTTAATCCAATGTATCAAGAAAACCAGTGTGCCAGACCTGAGAGTCCCAATGGCTAAGAAGGCAGAGGTGGCTAGTGGTGATTACCTCTCAGAAAGGGAAGAAATGCTAGTAGGAAAAGGTCATGTGGAAGGGTCAGAGGAACAGAGAACACAGGAAAAGAGGAAGAAGGAAAGAAGGGACCTTACAGAGGAATAGTCATGTGAAGAAATGGAAGCTAAGATGGGGAGAAGAATGATAGGAAAATGTATAATAAATGCCTATGTCAAGACTCATAGCATTAGGGGCACCTGGGTGGCTCAGTGGGTTAAGCCTCTGCCTTCAGCTCAGGTCATGATCTCAGGGTCCTGGGATCGAGCCCCGCATTGGGCTCTCTGCTCAGCGGGGAGCCTGCTTCCTCCTCTCTCTCTCTCTACCTGACTCTCTATTTGTGATCTCTGTCTCTCTGTGTCAAATAAATAAAATCTTAAAAAAAAAAAAAGAGTCTTTAAAAAAAAAAAGACTCATAGCATTATGTGAGCAAAGAGGTGCTGTGGGAAGAGAGAAGAGACATGCACAGTGGAAGGCCAGAACTTAAGGCAGGCCAGAAGCCCAGGACTACTTTGGATAGTCAAAACTTGGAGATGCTTGAGATTGGCCTCTGATTCAATTGCTAATTATATTTGCTCAGAAATGTGCGGGGATTAGCTCTGTCTGGCTCCCAAGGTGATGAGAGGAATAGAAGTAGGTATTCTCAGAGAAAGATGCATTTGTACCTTGATACACTTTATCTGAGTTGTCACCTCTGCTTGGCCCAGCAAGCCCACAGGTAGCCTATCTCAGAACAGTGGAGTAACCATGGGGGTAAAAAGACACCTCTGTCAAGATGTGCCTATAACTGAGCTTCATGAATAACCTTGCAGGACCCTCTCCTCAGTTGAATGGTATCACTGGCAGCTAGTACCTCCATAGGACTGGGCTCTTTTTTCTCCAACAGAGAGAATAATGTTGAATATTCCATTTCATACGATTATCTCTATAAAGTTCTAGCATCATGCACCCTTTTACTTGCATCAAAGTAATATCTATTCTTTGTGACACTGTCCCTTTTGAAACAAACACATATAGGACATTCAAGTGATTTTTAAAATAATGTTCATATACCAATGAATGATACCTGTAAAAAGTAAAATAAATTGTACCTATGTCCAAGAATGTAAATGTGGCTGGAAATGATGAAGCACTTCCAAGGCTATTGTTAGCAGTAACCTTGGCTGTGTAGCTGTATTCAGGCAATTCAGGGGTTAGACTGACTCCAAGGTCCAAATGGTCACAATAATGACCATTACATTGCTTCTGCCAAGTTAAATTTTTTGGTCCATTTAACCTGTAAATAAAAGACAATTGTGTTTAGCAAGATACTTTATGAGCTACTTACTCCTTCTAGTACAAAGGAGTAAAATATTCAAATATTTAAAATTCTAGACATTTTGTTAAGGTCAGTCTTATTACTAGAAGATACATTATGGGAATATTTGTATTCTATGGTCATAAATAGGAGCATATTTTCTCCCCTCTCCCCTTTCTCAGTAGGACTGAGACTTTTTGATGTTCATATAGATAAGTAACCATAGCTACACTGCCTAAATTCCCAAAACCCTGGCTGACATCCTGGCTCCTCAGGGCAGATCTAATTTTTATACAAAGCACCCAAGGCCACCTAGGCATTTTCTGCACAAAAGTGTCAGTTTTTAGTACAGACTGGAACCCTGGGCTCCACTTCCTTTCCCCCCATTTCCTGCTCACTTTGGCATAGGGCAAACCAGCTGGATCTTTGGATGGGATTATGGGATCAACTCCAGGGAACAGACTCCCATACTCTCCTTTGTGGGGACTTTCAGGTCAGGCAAAGTTGTTTTAATAAGAAACTCCTCCAAAGCTAATGGAAAGCTACCACAAGGATGAGTCTATTTATGTATTACGGCCCTCAAGAGTTTGCAACTGCAAAACAGGGAAGGGATATAATGCAGCAAGTTTAACCCTATTATGGCAGGGAGGAACATCCATAACATGGACCTTGGATGCCTGGAAGAAATTTCCGAGTTAGAGCTCAGATCCAAGACTTTAGTTCCCACACTGCAGATGAAATGAACCAGTTTTAATTGATGAATCCTAGACTTTTTTCTTAAGTAGCTAATTACCTAGAGGTGTCTAATGCTTCTTCTCTCTGGTAAAAATAAAACTGTTAGATATTTCTAAGTGTAGTCTAAGATAACATCTACAAAATAGCTGCAAAAATACAGTCTCTCACTCACTGTAAAGTATACGCAGTATATAGATGGGTGTCTCGTCCTCTGTCCCAGGTGCAGGTCACAGTCCCACGTTCACCCTTCTGTATACAAGATAAGTTTTGAGGCTGTTCTGGAACAACTTTAAAGACAAAGTGCAAAGCTTCATATTTTAAGCAGCACACAGTTGATATCTCAATCACATTGTTATTATTTGGCAATAAGATAACACTATTTCCCCTATGTCTAGATTCCATCAAGTTTAAATTTGTCTCCAAGTCATGAATATCTTCTAAGAAACAATAGTGAATATGGATCAAACACTACCTGCCAAGTCCTATACATTATATGAGGTTTTTCTCAATTAGACCTCACAGCAGCACCATCAAGTATTTATTGTTATTATCCTCAATTTATCGAAGAGGAAACCAGGACTTAGAGACGAACTATCTTGTCCCAAATTATAAAACTATGAAGTGGCAGAGTAAGGGCTCCAGCCCAAGAATAACTGACTTGAATCGGAGCCTTTTACCATCACATTCCTCCATTCTCCCTGACAGGTGAGCATCCAGGACTAGCTCTACTACCACTGGTGAGGCTGAGTTTACTTATCTAGAATGAAGTAATTCAAATATTAGAAACCTCTAAAGATTAGGGTCTCTTTCTCTCCATGGACTGGATATTTGTTGCCAAGACATTTCCAACCACTGGCCCTAGACATGTCCTTTTGGGCTGTACCAGCTAAATCTAATTTCTGCAGCATCACCTGGAACACTTTATAAATGTTTATAAACTGATTCTTTATGTACACGGACACTGAGTACCTTCCATGGGCTGGGCATTATTAGCTATGGACATACAAATATGTACAAGGCAGGCAAGGTCCTTTCTATAAAGGGTGTGTATTTGTAAATTAAGCCATTTTCTAGTCAAAGGTAAACCAAAGCTAGGAGTTTCTCAGATTTAGTGGAGGTAAGAGAAAATACTGTTACTCATTCATCTCATTCTACTCTAATACTGTGACCTGCATGTAAGAGATGTTTCATTTGGGTGAGATAAAACAATTATACCACAGGGGCGCCAGGGTGGCTCAGTGGGTTAAGCCACTGCCTTTGGCTCAGGTCATGGTTTCAGGGTCCTGGGATCGAGCCCCATCTGGAGCCCCATCCCTAGATATTGTCTGTACCAAAACAAAACTATAATGGATGGGATAAATGGCTTTTTTTGTGTATGTGTCTTTAGCAAACATCACAGACCTGGGCACAATAATTGCCTTTCTATGTGAGAGTAGACAGATTAACTTCTCACAAGTTCAGTTTCTTCATCTATAAAATGGGTATAACAATATGTAGCTCATATAGTTTTATTTAATGGAATAGACTTTCTTTTCCTGAAAGAAGACCCTCCCTCTCTCTCTCTCTCTCTCTCTCTCTCTATATATATATATATATATAACATGTTTATCTTATATTGAATATATATGAACTACATATGCACACACACATATATATACACACACACATACACACACATACTGTATACAGTTCCCTGGGAAAGGGTGCAGGGAAGGAAATATTTTGAGCATGGCTAAATGTATATATACACTGTCTATGTTTGTATACATAACTACTTATGACTGATCCACTTAGACTACTACATTAACTTCTCATTTTCTGTAGAACTCTTTGTTTATCTTGGAGCCAATAAAAAATTGTCTTGTTCTTCCATTAGTTTTCTTATTATTAATATAATTCCAAACTCTCAAGCCAATTATCTGAATCACTGTTCCACATATTTATTTCATTTGTCTGAAGACCTCTTTCTTGGGGCCTTGGGAACTATCCAACAAGACAGGTCTGCCTCTGTGTGTGGTACATAGCTGTTATTCTGATATTGCCCATCCTTAGTATAATGGAAATTCCTTCGTTTTTTCAGTGTTTGATCTCCTGTTTCTTAAATCCAATTCTTTCTTCTTCCCTGATTCAATTATTTGTGTGGTGAGGTACATCCTCCAGTAATTCCTTGGAAAAGGGTATAGGAAATATTTTGAGTATGATTAAAAATGTCTTTATTCTACCCTCACACTTGACTGATACTTTGGCTATGTATTGAATTCTGAGTTGAAAAGAATTTTCATCCAGGATTTTGGAGGTGATGCTCTGTTGTCTTCTACATTCTCCTAAATTCAGGTCTGAAACCAGGGACACCTGGGTGGCTCAGTTGGATGAGTGTCTGTCTTTGGCTCAGGTCATGATCCAGGGTTCTGGGATTGCGTTCCATATGGGAAAGGGCTCCTTGCTCATCGAGGAGCCTCCTTCTCCCTCTATTTGCTCTGTCTGTTCTGCTGGCTGCTCTCCCTGCTTGTGCTCTCTCTCTCTGCCAAATAAATAAAATCTTAAAAAGAAAAAGAAGTCTGAAGCCATTTTGATTATTGAACCACTGTTTTTAATTTTCAGTAGACTGTAGAATCTTTTCTTTGTCCCCACTTTTCTGCATTTTCACAAAAATATGCTTAATAAGGGTCTATTCTCCTCTGGATTCTCAGAGTTCATGCATTCTGGGAAGTTTTATCCTTCAGTTTGGGAAGCAGTCTTGAATTATTTCTCTGTTGATTCTCTCCTATTTTTTCCTTTCTAAAAATCCCTAGTTTTTACAGATTGGATATTCCTCTAATTTTATACCTTATCTTCTATATTTTTAAGCTCTTGGTCTTTCTGCTCAATTATCAGGGAAAAATCTCCTCAGTGTATAGATCCACCCTCTTATTAATTTTTAATTTATATATCTTTGGGAGGAATGTTTTCTACTGAGTATTCCCTTTCCACACAACATCTTATTTTCATTCTATATGCAATAGTTTCTTATAATTCTCTGAGGGTATCAAGGATAGTTTTTGTTTTTTTAACATTTCTTCTCCCTGAATACATAATTCTTCCACTTTGTTTATATACTTTGTTCCATATGTTTATTCTGGTTTCTATCTTTCATAGTAGACATATTCCCCAGATTGTTATATTTTTGCTCATGCATAGGAGTGAGGGGCACTAAATTACCAATTGGAGCTCTGCATATGTGTCAGCTGAGGGGTGTCTGCTGACTCTGGGTTTCACTTCAAGGTGATCTGACAAGGTTTTCTTGGGAATCTATGTTTTAAGTAATTTTAGATATTTCCTCTTGGACTTAACAGATTACCCAGATAAGGACATTCTAACTTGAGTGGAGGAGGGTACAGGGCTGAAGGGAGCTGTATGTAAATCCCCTCTGTTTTCCAGCATAGAGCTACCATCTCAGCTGAACTGGCTGGAACTAGTTTAGTGATCCTTTAATGCCAACCCTCCAGTCTTAAGCCAGAGTAGTAGGGCAGTGAATGTCTAGCTACATGGAATTGGGAAAGAGATCTGAGAATCTGTTTTTCAAATAGATTTTTCAATAAAATCTCCCATTTTTAGTCCCATTCTTACCCACTCCCAGAAGGAGATGGTATGACCAATTTCTGAGTGTTTCTGGGGTGGGAGCTTCTGCATTCAGTCATGTTGTATCATGACATTTCTCACTGCCAGCTGCTGGCTAAGCCAATTATCACTGGTCTACTTGCTTTCCAGGTTCCAAAAGTTTGTTGATATGTCTCCCCTCCCATTTCTTTTGTCTTTTAGGATTTGTGCCTCTAGAAAACTTTCTCTACGGCATCTTGGCTTAATTTCAGGGGGGGTCAATGTAAATACATGTGTTCAAACCACCATCATTACCTTCACAGGGTAAAGGTAATGATGACCAAATGAGATATAAAGCATGTGGCCCCTTTAAGTAATGAAACAGTTCTCACTTGTACCTTTACTCCTAAAAGTTCGCAGAGACTCTCATTTTAAAGAGCAAAATTTTTTGTTTGTTTTGTTTTTAAAGATTTCATTTATTTGACAGACAGAGACCACAAGTAGGCAGAGAGGGAGGCAGAGAGAGAGAGAGAGAGAGAGAGAGAGAGAGGAGGAAGCAGGCTCCCTGCTAAGCAGAGAGCCCGATGCTGGGATCATGACCTGAAGGCAGATGCTTTAACCCACTGCATCACCTAGGCTCCCCTAAACAGCAAAACATTTACTGAAAAAACAAGTCAACTTTCCAAACATGAGGTCCCTATACCATGAAATCAAGGTATCTACTTCAGCCCAGGACTTGGTTTTGGCAGAGATATCTGCCCCAGGGGAAACCAGATTTCATTCTCTTCAATACAAGTGCATAATAGCTGACACCAAAAAAAACAGAAATCAAAGCCTCTGAAAATTAAAATAGCTTGTAATATAATAGTTATGAGCATTATGGTTGTTATTGTTTTTGCTTTTTTTGGAGAGAGAGTGCAACAGGGGGAGGGGCAGAAGGAGAGGGAAAAAGAGACTCCCAAGCAGGCTCCATATGGAGACTGACATGAGGCTCAATCCCACAACATCAAGATCATAACTCGAGCCAAAATCAAGATTCAGAGCCCAACTGACTGAGCCACCAGGTACCCCATGGTTGTTTTTGTATGTAAAAGCCCTACTTACTATGGGAAATGAAATGTCTTAGAAAAATAGCTTTTAGGAATATCAACAGTCAAGCATATATTGAGAACAACCAAACAAGGATCCATTGTCTTTCATTTATTACCTTGATTTTCTAAATAGTTTGTGGATCAACCCTGCAAGGTTAAGTTAGAACACTGATGGCTTAGTTACTACACAACTTGAATAAGCTCTTGGGAGCAAAGCCACCAAAGCCTGGGGAAAGGCTGGGAAGAAAAGGCTAAATTACCTATTCCTGGTTCTGAAAAACCAGCCAGCTTTATGACAGCATTCTCAGGATATACAATGGCACTACAAAAAAGAATACCACTTGTCACAAAAAAGAAAAGGAGCTGTTTACTCCCTCACTAGATAAGATTAAGCTTACTATACTAGATGAAACCAAAATTCATTACATCTTTTCTTGGAATGACTAGCCATACTCAGAAAAAGCTGTTGCTTCCAGTCAGTCCTTCACCTCAAAGGTGCTAAACTTGCTCAAAGAGCAGTCATTGACGGTGTGTTTACCACAAGAGCACACTGGACAAGCAACATTCTGGCAGTACCACCTAACTTAGCTGCACTATGACAGATCCTCTTAACCAACTCCTTAGATGTTCTGAGGCTGCAAGCTATCACAAATCCATCTCTGGATGGAAAAGTGTTGCTGCTCAGATCAAGACCTGAGCCGATATCAAGAGTCACTTCTTTTTTTTTTTTTTTTTAAAGATTTTATTTATTTATTTGACAGACAGAGATCACAAGTAGGCAGAGAGACAGGCAGAGAAAGAGAGGAGGAAGCAGGCTGTCCGCAGAGCAGAGAGCCCGATGCGGGACTCGATCCCAGGAACCTGGGATCATGACCTGAGCCAAAGGCAGAGGCTTAACCCACTGAGCCACCCAGGCGCCCCCAAGAGTCACTTCTTAACTGAATGAGCCACCCAGGTAACCCACTAGATGGAAAACTTTAAACTTTAAAAATGGAAAGATGTCACAACACTCTAACACACCTGAGAAAAGGTAGGAAATACAACAGGATGGATAAGGACATGTGCAAAAATATTGACCTCCAAGGCTTTTGTTAGCCTAATAAATATGAAGAAAAACATCAGCAGCAACTGACATCACAGGCTTGGGAACATCTAATACAAATACATAATATCGGTCTAGTAAGACAATGAATTATGGAGTGAAATATTCAGGTGTTCTGAGGACAAAAGAGGTGAGGACCAATGGTGTTTTTTAAAGAAATTTTCATTTGTCTATCACTTTCTTGTACTTTTTTTTTTTTTAAGGGAAATGGACGTGTACCCAACAAGCTGCACACAGGAAGAAGAGTCAAGCCAGCTGCAACCACCACCCCAGGGCTTATCACCTCAGTGCCTTCTATGTGTCAGGTACTAGATTAAGTACTTTGCATACCAAGTGTCATCTAATAACTACCATCTTATGAAGAAAGAAAAACTGGGGCTCAGAAAATTAAAACTGCCTACCGGTACACTTTTGGTGACAGTGTTAGGCTTCAAAGCCCATGCTCCTTTTAGGACACCACAGGCAGTTGGAATTGAGAGTACATGACCCATGAGTGGTGTGAATAGGAGGCCATGAACTGGAAGAGGAGGTCTGGACCTGGTTTATGTCTCCATAGCCTCCAGTGATTCATTTGACTGTTTGCTTGGTGTTCTGCTCAGTGCTTCCAGTGGCTCTCCAGCAAGACTGCTTGGCACCAACCATATCCTTATAGGTTATAGAAAAGTGATTTCCATCTTTCCTGAAAAGAGTCTCACTGAGCTCTGTATCACTGTCTTCATGTCAGGGGCACTGTCCTCGTATATTGGTCAGTTAGCCTGCAGTCCTACTCTTCCCATGCCTCTTACTGGCAATTCCAGAGCTTCTTTGGAACCATGGAGGCAGATGTCCTGGGATAACTCAGAGCTCATGCATAGTCACTGGTTTGCCTTGCTGGGCCTTCAAGGCCAAGGGTGTGGACTGTAGTCTACAAGTTTTAAGCAAGTATACTGCTGGCTCACCCACGGCACTGTGGCTCATGCTGTAGATGCCAACTCTGATGTCTTAGTTCTTACTCCCAGCAGCTTCCTGGAGGGACCAGCTGCGCCAGCCAGCAAGTAGGGGGCTGATACCCTATGGGTATACTTTGACCAATGACAGTTAAGTTCTCTTTCCCTGTCATTGTATTCCCATATGTTTTTTCTGGGACTGTCCCCAGTGACCAAGCAACCAGCTGTGTTTTCTGTTGGTGCTATGGCCAGCTCAGTAACTTGACCTTGTGTTTGCTTTGGTCCTTTCCTTGCTCATTCCTTTGCTCTTGCTTCCTTGAGACTATATAACTCAACTTTCCTGACAAAGCATGAGCATATCAGTTCTATTCATGGAGCTTTCTAGAAAACCCAGGAAAAGAATATGAGAACAGTTCTCCTTTAACCTCTGTTAAGTATGATAACCAGTGCTCAGTAGTTAATGTGGGTGTAAGGACGATTAAGTTAGGGAGAGGTGAATTGCTCAGCCTTGGGTAGTCAACCTGGGCTTCATAAGTCAAAAAAGGCATCTCTTTCTTCTTTTTAGGTGGCTGTAGCTTTGAAAAAATTCTCATAAATCAAGAAGGCATGACGATTCAGCTGCAGAGATTCTCTTTCATGCCACTGGAGTCCAAGGACAATTAAGTCCTTGGTCTTAATGGCCAAAAAAACTAGTGGGGAGGGAAGCGGGGGGGAGAGAGAGAATACTACTGAGGTCCCAATTCTATTGCTTTCTGGATTTCTCACATTGAGGTGCTCATATTGCTATCAAGATAAAATACATCCATGTGGCAGGAGAAGAAAGAACACTGCCCCATATTCAGATTTCTATCTAACACATGACAAATACCAAAAGATGACTAATTTTTAAGAATTCAGAATGGAATGCTCACCACCAACCCAGATCTCTGCCCCACATATTCGTAATTCCTTGTTTTTGCTACAGGCCAGTTTGCAGAGAAACACTGTTGTACCCAGAGGAAGACCTGTGACTTGAGAACTGAGGAAGTGACCATGCAGAAAATTGATTCTTCTGTTGAACTTGTAGAGGATTAACATGTTAAAGCTGGGATATTGTGAGCAGCCTTGTTCGGGCTTCAAAGAGCATGAAATATTGACAGCTGATCCAAGTGAAATTACACGGGAAGGCTCCACAGTCACATCTCCTCTCTTGCATGCATCTGCCAGGAGATACAAGTCAGCACGTAAGAAACCCATTTCAACATGGTGGGTTTGTATGATTCTCTAGATCAGGGTAAAATTAATCCCATCAAATCATGGAAATATAAATAATCCACATTGTTCTGACTGTATTGGTAATGCACCATGAGAACAGAAGGCAACCACATTAAAGCTTAACTGTACTTTAATTAAAAGATGCATTGTTCTCAAAATAGAAAGACTAAAAGTGCTGAGAAAATAGGGTTGGAAGAATATTCAGGAACAGAGGACCAGGAAAAACCAAGCTCTCTTATATGCAAATTATTCACCAGGCTACTGAGAATTATTTCTCACAATAAATCACATTTGCTTCTATCCCCATTTCTGGTTTTTAAGGCTTACTTTAGTACTCAGAGCAAAAAGGGGGAAAAAAACCCCAGCAAAAATGGACAATCATTTAAAAGGCTATTACAAACTCTAAGGGGTAGATTTAGAAATAATACTTTCTCTTGCTATAGTGGTATAAAGAATGTATAATCTATAACATTATTTTATAACAAAAGAAAATATTCGGGGGCTGTGGTATGTTTATGGTTGGCATCAAGGATGAAAACTAGGTCCTCCATACCACACACACTTTGGTATTCCTTCAAGATGCAAGACCCTGGGCTAGATGAATCATAACCCAATGGAGCTAACAGGACATTACGTGAATGTATTCTTCTTTTACTAGTGTTTACTTACTTCCTTATTTATTTATTGTCAGATACCATCATAAACTCATGAAAAGAGAGGTCATTCTTACTCTCTAGAAGTTTTTGTATAAATAAATATGACAACTAGCCAGAAATGAAGAGCATTTGGTGGTCCTGCCAATGAAAGAACCTCAGAATTATAGATTGGCCTTGAATTTTCCATGGAAAGTCTTTTTTTTTTTTTTATAATTTTAGGATTGCTTTGATCAACTACCTTAAACAGGATTTGGTAAAAAAAAATTAAATCAAATAAAAGAAATACTAAAAATTAATTTTAAATAAAAAAATCTTTTTTATTTTCAGAACTAAAACAAAGTCTCTTTTTCTCTTCCCTCCCATCCTACTTATATGTCTGTTCTCTGCCTGACTTTTATTGATTGTAATGAGATAGAAAGTAAAAATGTAAGCTCCCAATAAAGAAAAGGTAAGGAAAATGTCAGCCATTATTTTTTTTAACACAGTCAAATTCACCCATGCCAGATACCATATTAATCTCTGTTAAAATACACTATAAGTTTTCATTTTAGTAAAATTTGCAATGCTAGCTTTGCGGTTACCTAGCCACTTAAAAAAATTTTATTTATTTATTTAATAAAATATTTTTATTTGTTTATTTGACAGAGATCACAAGTAGGCAGAGAGGCGAGAAGGGAGAGAGAGGGGGAAGTAGGCTCCCCGCTGAGCAGACAGCCTAATGCAGGGCTCCATCCCAGGACCCTGGGATCATGACCTGAGCTGAAGGCAGAGGCTTTAACCCACTGAGCCACCCAGGCTCCCTGCCTAGCCACTTTTTATTTTTTATTAATTTAATTTAATTTTTTTTTTAAGATTCCATTTATTTATTTGACAGACAGAGATCACAAGCAGGCAGAGAGGCAGGCAGAGAGAGAGAGAGGAGGAAGCAGGCTCCCCGCTGAGCAGAGAGCCCGATGCGGGGCTCGATCCCAGGACCCTGGGATCATGACCCAAGCCGAAGGCAGAGGCCTTAACCCACTGAGCCACCCAGGCGCTCCCTAGCCACTTTTTAAAGAGAAATTATATGATTGGACTCGTACATTAATCAGCATAAATTAAATAAAATGCATATTAGTTATAGATACAGAACAGACCTACCCATTTAAAATGAGAGAAGACTGAGAGACCAACTACCAGAACAATCCCCACAAATACATATTTCATCTATAACTGAGAGTTTAAACCACAAATCCTTCTACAGATTCAATTACAAAAATATCTTACCTATATTTGCTTTAACCAACAACAACACAATGATAAAAATAAGTGCCCGTGAGCAACCTCCAACTGTATGTGCCATGAACAGTCAACTCTGGAATACACCTCTGTAATTTTCCTTGTAAAAGAAGACAAATTCATTCATGTTAAATACATTCAGAAAATACCAGAACCAACAACATTCAGAAGGACTTAACATGCCCCTTTAACTTCTCTATATTGTTAAGATTTTTTTTTAAGAAGTATACTTTTAAAACTAGTAAATTAAAAATATTAGCCACCTCTAACCCCCATTCACTTAAGCTTCTTGGTGTTGGCAAAGGGTGGGAAAAGAGACATTGGAAACCTCTAGAACTGGGCTTAAGAACTTTGAGACTGTGGAGAGACTGTAGGGTGCCTGGGTGGCTCAGTCAGTTAAGGTTAAGCATCTGACTCTGGATTTTGTCTCAGGTCATGATCTTAGGGTTGTGAGACTGAGTCTCATGTTGGGCTTCATGCTGGGTGTGAAGCCTGCTTAAGATTCTCTCCCTTCCTCTCTTTCAGCCCACTCCCCTAAAAAAATAAAATAAAAATAATAAAAAAGAACTCTGAGACTGTGGGCAAGTTTCTTAACCTTTGAAGCCTCAGTCACACACACATTTTTTTCTTCCAAACAGGGTGGTACCATCATAGTCAAGCATAATAGTGTTAAATCCCAAGACTAATGAGAATTTCTGAGCTATTCATGTGCTTCTAGAAGTAACAGGAAATTAAAAAGTGGCTCATAACCCATTCCTGGAACTTAGTAAAAGACTGATCTCTTTGGTCAGAAGAAAGGTAGTTGGAGTCTTCTACAGAAGTTTATTTTACTTGCTTGTTTGCTTATTTATTCATTACTTGCTTATTTTACTATGCATTTCTATCTTGAATGTTTCAGAAAATACAAACTGGTGATTTCTGATTGTTTCCAAATTTAAACCTATGGAATGGCTCTCGTAGTTATTAGGAAATTTGCTAAATTCTGATACAGGTGGACCAAAAATCCATGAAGTAGGCTGGAAAGTCTGTGATGTTAGGCCACTGAAAACCAGCCATTGCAAATGTTCACTTCTTACACCCTTACCTAGAAATATGCCAGAACATATTGGCTATTTTCAAAAAAATTCACTTATTTATTCAAAAGGCCACATTTCATGTGCCAGGCATATTGTTAAGCACTAGCAATACAACAGTACTGCTCTAGTGGATATACAACCCCAAACTGGTTCTTCCCCTAGCCTTTTAGTAAATAACTGAAGTTGCCCAAAAACCTAGAAGTCATCCTTGATTCCACCCTTTCCCTCCCCTACAACCAAAGCATCATTAAGTCCCATCAATTTTACCTCCAAAATATATCACAGATCAATCTGCTTCTCTCTATTCCTACTGTCCTCACTCTAGTCCAAAAGACCATCATCTCCCTCCAAGACAGCTACAGCAGTCCCTCAGCGTTTCTCTCCAATCCATCCTTATCCCTTTCTAAGTCATTTTCACATAGCGACTACCTTCTAGAAGTATAAATCACATTACATTACTTATTTCATACCACCACTATTTAAAAACCTTTCAAATGTCCCTTGCTGTTAGAACAAAATAAAAAATCCTTACCACATGATCTTTCAGGTACCACATGGCCTCACTTCTCCTGTTTTGCTATCATCATTTGGTCAACTTTTTCTACCTTGCTCACTCCATTCCATTTGCACTGGCTTTCAGACTGTTCCTTGAATAAGACATGTCTTTTGCTGCCCAGAGACTGCACTTTCCATTTCCTCTGCTAGAATCCTCTTCTGTTTCTTAGCAGCTGGCTGACTTACACACTTCAGATCACAGATCATGTGTCACTTCCTCAGAGAGCCCCTCCCTGACCACTTAGCCAAAGTGGTCTTGCCCAGCTACTTTCTACTCATCATCTTATTTATTGCCTTCCTGGTACAGTCTGTAACTACTGTGTTTATTTACTTGACTACCTGTTTGTCATCTATCTTTATGCTAGAATTTAAGCCACCATGAGAGTGGGAACACTGGCTGTCTTGCTCACTGTTGTATGTCAGCCCTAGGAAAGAGTACTTAATAAATGTTTATTAAAAGAAAGAAAAAAGGGAGGAAGGGAAAAGGAAGATGAGCTATAAAAAAAACTCCCTATAAACATCCCTGTGATGGGGGGGTTAAGGGGGTAGGAAAAGAATAAATGAAACAAGATGAGATCAAGAGGGAGACAAACCAAAAGAGACTCTTAATGTCATAAAACAAACTGAGGGGGGTGGGGGGAGGGGTGTTGGGAGAGGGTGGTGGGGTTACATTATACGTTTAAAAAAAAAAAATCCCTGTGGTGGGCAGAGTAATGGCCCACCAAAGATGAACAGGCCCTAATCCCTAAGAACCTGTGAAAATATTGCATTACATGACAAAGGGATTTTGGAGATGCAATTACAGGTAAGGATCTGAGATGGGGAGGTTATCCTAAATTATCCTAAATAGATTGGGCCCAATCTAATCAAGCAAGTCCTCAAAAGTGGGTGAAAGAGGCAAAAAGGTCTGTCAGAGAGCTGTGATATGAGAAGGCTTGGATCTGCCACTGCTGGCTTTGAAGATAAAGGAAAGGGGCCATGAGCCAAAGAATGCCATGTCCTCTAGAATCTCAGGGTGGCTCTCAGTTTATAGAAAATATAAAATGTATGTCCTTTTTTTTTTTTTTAAAGATTTTATTTATTTATTTGAAAGAGAGAGAGAGCAGAAGTAGGGGGGAGTGGCAGGCCAAGGGAGAAGACGGCTCCCCGCTGAGCAGGGAGCCCAACAGACATGGGGCTCAATACCATGACCCTGGGATTGTGACCTGAGATGAAGGCAGGCACTTGACCGATTGAACCACCCACGCACCTCCAAAATGTATTTCTTGTGGGTCTTAGTTAAAAATGTTTGAGAAACACTGATCCAAACTGAAATCTGACAGTTTCCCTTTCTCTAAACCATACAGTCCAAGGTCATGGCATACATGGCTACTGTGAGCTAATTCTTGCCTTTATTACCAACCACATCTACCTCTACTCTCTGCTGGCACTCTACTGTCTAGTAACATTGAGCTGCTTAGTTTCCCTGCACATCTCATGCCAATATATGCTTCTGTATCTTTGCTGATTCTATTCTCTTACTTTTCCACTGTTCTTAAAATTGCTAACTCTTATTCATCCATCCCAACTCCGCTCAGAAACCCTTTATTCAGCCATTCATCCAGCAAATATGTATTAAGCAGTTGCTATGTGCCAGGGGCTAGGGATAGAGTAGATAGGATTTCAGTCTCATGGAACCAACATTCTAGAATAGGGAGACAGAAAACAAAGAAATAAATAACAAATAAATTCAGACGATGGTAATAGAAAAACATAAGAGAAGCTAAGGGGAGAGAAACCTGGGGAGGAGAGAGGCTGGTCAATGAAGGCATTTCTAGGAAGTGAAGTTTGAGCTGAGAATAGTAGAGGCAAAATGAAGACTAAGGATGAAGCCTAGAGGCAGAAGAATAAACTGGCTATGGCTATGGATGAGGCACAGAAAAAAGGTCAGGGTGGCAAGGGAAGTGACTGCACCTGGAGAATGGTAGGACATGAAATGGAGAAGAACCCAGAAGCCAGATCTACCATGTGACTGTTTGCCATAGAAAGGACCCTGGATTTTACTCTCAAGTCTACAGGAAATCACTGATGTTTAATTCAAGGTTTTATTTACTTAAATGAGTTTTAATGGGGAGTACTACAAGATATGAATTATATTAAATATATACATGCAAAGGCAAAAAAGAAACAAAAAAAGTTAGTCTTGGCTTCATGTATGGGGGCCAGAGTGGAAGCAAGCAGACCAGTTAGGAAGCTATCGCAGGTACCAATTAAGAAATGATGATGTGGGGCGCCTGGGTGGCTCAGTGGGTTAAAGCCTCTGCCTTCGGCTCAGGTCATGATCCCAGGGTCCTGGGATCGAGCCCCACATCGGGCTCTCTGCTTGGCGGGGAGCCTGCTTCCCCCCCCTCTCTCTGCCTGCCTCTCTGCCTACTTGTGATCTCTGTCTGTCAAATAAATAAATAAAATATTAAAAAAAAAAAAAGAAATGATGATGTGGACCACAGTTATAGTAGCAGAGAAGGAAAGAAGTCTTCAAATCTTAGGAAGCATTACCTATGTCTTTAGGTCAAATTGAAGCCTCCTGCATAGCATCCTGGCATCCTCATATCTTAGCACCTGCCATATTACATAGAACTAATTTATTTATGTATCCATCTGTGTCTTCCCTTTGCTTACAAACTCCTCATGAGCAGAGGCCACAATTTATGGCACATAGTGGGCATGTGCTGAACTGAACAAAACTTAAATGGCTTTTCTGTGTTCATCTATTTTGTTTCTAGTTTAATGTAATGACATTACAACTATATTAAATCTGACTCTACTACATTGTGGTTGACTCCATTAATAATAAGTTTTTCTTTATTACCTCTACCTTAGTTGCTTCGTTACCATGCTTGCATATTCTGGCATAAAGGAAATTATGAATTGAACTAGAAGATAACTGAATTATGAAGGAACGGTTACATGAGGATTAAATAAGTTTCTGCTTCCTAACTACATGAGGTATCTACAGGGTATCTTTCAATATGCACTGAAGCTATGATATTCTCCAAATAAGTAAAATATTTAATATTAAAATATTTTATTAGTTACTATAAGAATTTTTTAATGTATAAATTTTTAATGTATAAATATGAAAATGTATATACAAAATACGTATGAAATACATATATAAGAAATATATATGAAATATACATATTGTGAAATACATACACCTATATATGAAATAAACAAAATCGAGTTTAAGGTTCAGTTTGTATTGTACATTTATCCACACACAGACTTGCTCATTCTCTTTGAATACTTGGTAAAATACTTTCTCCTTTTATAAGAAACTCAGAACCTCAAAGACCTTCAAGTAAATGAAGTATCTTCCAATAAAATGAAACCTCCTATTAACTGTAAACATCTTTCAGACAACCTGCTTGGAGGGTTGATATTAAAACTACAACTCTATCTTGAATCAGAAAATCAAAGAGTATGCTATGTCATTGACTCATCACTCAAATCGTGACAGTTTCAGATAGTAAAAACAGTGTCTCAGTGAGGGGGACAAGGACCAGGCAGAAATACAGTAACTGGCAGGAGGGCAGAGACAATAATTACCCCCCAGTGAATCTCTTTCCCCACTGCTCCAGGAAGAAGCACAAAATATGTACTACTGAAAAATCATATTTTACTAGGCTAGGAAAAGCCCTTATCACAGGTGATCATTTCATGTAGGCAGGAGCACTTTCTACTTCTCCACTTTCTTCTGTAGCAGCACATTAAGTTCAAGGGACAGTGTAGAAAAGAAAAAGGCTAGTGAATCTCAGTCCCACTGTATGCTATTAACTTAAGAGTGCCATTTCTTACAGTGGGTACAGTAATATGGACCTAGACAAATTTACTGGGAAGATTAATATAATAGTGGCATGGACCCATGAGAATACCTAGAATGAAGTAGGCGCTCCACTGAGGCTAGCTCCTATTTTCCCTTCTGGGTCCTGCTTTTGCATTTCTTTTTTAAATCACTTATGACTTTCACTGTACTGGAATTACATGTTTTGTTAAACTAGGTTAAAAAAATCATATGTTAAGCTATCTTTATTCTTAACCCTAGCTATCAAATAATTTAGTAAGTCAGAGGAGGAAGGAACCTCAAAGGTTTGCTATTAATTGCCATGGTCCTGCTGCTTTCTTCCCCTCTGAACAGCTGGCATTTGAGTCTGGGCGACTGCAGAATAACCAGGTGATGTACATCAAGGCTGGTTGTCTTACAAATGAATGCCCTTAATTACCCAGTTAACTCAATGAGGCAGAGTACAAAATTCTTTCCTTTTGCTGGCAAAGCTACTTACAGACATGTCTTACCAGTGGCAGCTCAACATAAAGACAACACTTTGGAGGTCATCTCTTCCACCTTCCCCATTTTATAGATAGATAAACTGAGGCTTAGAGAAAAGAGAGTACTTGCCAAAGGTCATTAATAGAAGAATCCAGATCAGAACATAGGTTTCCTGATTTCTTTCTCTAATTAATTAATTAATTAATTAATTTTATTTAATTGATAGAGACCCAAGTAGGCAGAGAAGCAGGCAGAGAGAGAGAGAAGGAAGCAGGCTCCCTGCTGAGCAGAGAACCCGATGCGGGGCTCGATCCCAGGACCCCGAGATCATGACCCGAGCTTAAGGAAGAGGCTTAACCCACTGAGCCACCCAGGTGCCCCGGTTTCCTGATTTCTAATCCAATATTACCTCTAGCATGTGAGACTGCTCCTAATCAGTAGCGATGGTAGCAGCATATTATTAAAAGTAGTGCTAATGCTCACTCTACCATTAATACTAATGCTATAGTTTGTTGATCTCTTACTATATTCCAGGCACAATGCACATTACATATAATCTTTATGATACCCACTAGTAAAGCAATTATAATGCCTGATGCTTCAATATTCAGAAGCTTGAATCACTATTTCTTTTCTTTTTGCTGAGATTATATGATTTATTACAGAGCAGGGAACAACCTTCAAATAAGGAAAGAGGTTTAGAAAATATCAGTCAAAGAAACACTGTATGTTTACTGAATATACAGTAGCTTTGCTTCATGGATATATAACAGAATATGGTTATGCAAGGGAGCAGTTCTACTAACAAGTGGCATATTGATGATTAAGTGCAACTTGATCAATTGTTCAAAACTTATTCTGCCAAAAAATTCTAATGCCAAAACCTGTGGTGTGCTCCTTATATATTTACCCTAAAATGAAGCCATTAGTCAACAAATACCACTCAAAATCAGCTTAACTACTCATTTTTTTAAAATTTGAATTCAATTAATTAACGTATAGTGTATTATTAGTTGTAAAGGTAGAGTTCAATGTGAATTATTTCTGATACTCTCCTCGCTCTCTCAAAAGAGGATGAAACACAAAAACTGCATATATGCAGTATGTAACCACCTCTAATGATCTACTCCACCATGAAGATGGAAAAGGATAATCACATCCACCAAGGAGATAACTTGCAACTTGACCATTGGAGTGAGCCTTCTTTTCCATGACTTCTCATGAGCTAAGTCATGAAAAAGAACAGTCTTCTGACTGAAGCATTATTTCCTTTTTCCTTCGGAGTCTGCCATATAGTGAAAAATCTCACAAGCCATAACATGGATAGATGTTGGCCTGTCAGGCCCTCATCATCAAATCAGCCTCGTCATGATATCATGTTAGGTGGTGTGATGGGCAAAGAAAGTAACATCACCTCAACCCTTTCTGCTTTTTCTTCTTTCTACCCAATAGTCCCAACACTCTTTACATGAGCAAAACTGGACAGGACAGACACCTGTTTTCCTTTCTTACAAACTCTTGAATTTTCTTTCATTTCACTGGTAAGTATTTGTAGTTCTAAGTTTACCTATACACAAGAACATTCTTTACTTGCTTGAAATCACGAGCAAGTTTTGGTCCTTTTATTTTATTTTTTAAAATTTCTGTGGGAGGGTTTTCTCCGTTCCTTCTTTATGACCTCTTTATCATTTTTCTTTTACTTTCTTTTTTTTTAAATAGGCTCCATGCCCAGTGTGGAGCCCAAAGTGGGGCTTGAACTCTCGACCCTGAGATCAAGCCCTGAGAACCAAGATTAAAAGCCAGACGCTCAACCAACTGAGCCACCCAGGTGCCCTACTTCACCATTTGTCATAACAAAAGTTCCCTTATACTTTTACCCCTTCTTTTATATTTTTCTGAAATGTTCTTCTGTCAATTTTATTTGCCTTTATTTACATTTCAGATATACCACCCTGGACATAAAAGATAGGCTCTGGAATATTGTATGTAAACAAATTACCTTTAAAATACATTAAAGAATCTTATCCTATCCCCACCCTCAAATTATTTGTAGTGTGAATTGTCTTATAAACTGAACAAGCATTCCCACAAGAGAACTACAAAAAAGAAATAAAGAAAGGAGAAACAAGACATGGATGGAGTCTTGAAGAAACAAGGAACTTTCAAATCAACTTGTGTTATTTGTTATGTTTCTTTTTTTTTTCTTGGATTAGCTCCAAAAGCTTTTTGGCTTTTCATAGCACTTGTTCAATTAAGTTTTAACAATCCAACCTTCTCTATTTTCATAGCACTTGTTCAATTAAGTTTTAACAATCCAACCTTCTCTATTCTCACTCTCTGCATTCTTCTAGAGCTAGAAATAAAATAAGCTATTTACTTTTGGGAAGGATGATATACTGGAAAGAGCACGATATCTTAGGGCCTGAGGAACTAGATGCCATTCTGGTTCCTCCACTTTTGTCTGTGTTACCATCACAGTTAACTTCACACTTCAAAACCTCTTTTCCTTGTTTGAAAAATGGCAATTAACCTTTATCGAGAAAAATAAATCTCTTTCACTAAAATTTTCTTCCTTGGTTTATTGGAAGGGTCTCCTTCCATCTTGAAGTCTCTATTTGTGGACAGTGGCATGAGGTGGGAGGTTTATCTTTGGATCTTGGTATTATGAAATCCTGGCAAGTTTTGCTTTACCTTGTAGCATCAATCACCTAGTCTTTTATAAAGTGCTACAAGACATCAAAAATATTAAAGCACATTACAATTACTTTGTTTTGGAAATTTTCTAGGAATTTCACAACTGACAATAATTGGAGGCATACCGACAGGGGGTGTGGTGAGCTAAGACTAGTGATCATCATACCACAATTTTCCTCAAGGTTTCTTATATAAATATAAGGTTTTCTTATATAAATGAATTCAACTGAAGTTTCTATACAAACAACCCCATGGTTCAACATCTCTGCCTGATGTTTTACTCAATGTTTACTTCTTCCTCTGCATATCATATAAAAGAGATGTAAATTAAGATTCTATTTTTAATCATCTTTTATAGGAATTTACTTAGCAATTTATCACAATGCAGAGCATATAATTGAGTTGTTAATATTTGATCATCTGCCACACAAAGTAAATATTGGTATCTCAGTTCTATAGATGGGGAAATCTACAAGTTGACCACGACAATACAGAAAAACCAGAAGCAAATTCAGAATTAGGTAAATTAGAATCACCTACCATACTTGAGTTTCCTCATCTGTAAAATGAGAATAAAAATAGCACCTTCTTCATCAGATTATTGTGAGGGTTAAATAAGAAGCTCTTACGGTGCCTGGTATATAATAAGAGCTCAGTAAATATTATTATCTGCTATTATTATGATACGAAAAAGGGTGTTATCACTTACTTACTTTTCAAGTACAGGCTTGCTTTTTGACCCCTCTCTTTACCCATTTTTCTGGCTCGTCACTGAAAGATTAATTTGATCAAAACTAAATCCCATACCTCATTTATAATAGGTGAATTTATGCCACCTATCATCTTCGATGTACTAAGTGTTCTCATAATTAGTGTCTTCCCAAACACTTTTAACATCTTTTTTTTTTAAAGATTTTATTTATTTGACAGAGAGAGATCACAAGTAGGCAGAGAGGCAGGCATAGGAAGAGTGGAAGCAGGCTCCCCGCTGAGCAGAGAGCCCAATTCGGGGCTCGATCCCAGGACCCTGGGATCATGACCTGAGCAGAAGGCAGAGGCTTTAATCCACTGAGCCACCCAGGCGCCCCCTCTTTTAACATCTTGAGGACAAGGACTGCATCTTACATTTCTTTATATTCATTACAATGACCAGCACAATGTCTTGAACATAATAGCTATTCAATACGTATTTGTATTTTAAAAAAATTGTTACCATTAGCAAAGATCACCATGATTCCAAGAGCAAAGAGGATTGGACAAGCCTTCTTTGGGATTCGGCTTACTTTTTTATGTTGGTCTGCACAAATTTAGGTGTAGAAGTTGAGAGCAGTGTTGAGTGTTATTGCAAAGATGGCATGTAACCAGAAAACAAAGCAGGTATAGTAATAAAAAAATAAGTTCATGCTTGAGAAATGATGTGCAACATCTACAGAGAAGATTCTTCTCCCATAAAAAAAATCTTTCATATGTTTTAGAATTTTTTTCACCCTAGAACTCATTCTTTTTTTTTTTTTTTTAAAGATTTATTTATTTATTTGTTTGTTAGAGAGAGAGAGAGCAATCGAGCACAGGCAGACAGAGTGGCAGGCAGAGGCAGAGGGAGAAGCAGGCTCCCTGCCAAGCAAGGAGCCCGATGTGGGACTCGATCCCAGGACGCTGGGATCATGACCTGAGCCGAAGGCAGCTGCTTAACCAACTGAGCCACCCAGGCGTCCCTAGAACTCATTCTAACACAGGATTCAGAGCTTGCCAAAATTTGGAAATTGACCATCCTATTTAATAATCATGATATTCAAGAAACAAGACACATCAAAAAGGAATGTTGCAGACTCTTACAGAGTTTTTCATGCCTAACAAAATGCTGGTAATGATTGAGGATTTTACATTACCATAACTCTTAGTCACTAAGGTCCTTTTGATTATACATTGGACAGAGAAATAGGGCACTGTACCATTTCTAGTCAATGGGAAATGAGAATATAATGTTTGTCCAAGTGGAAGTGGATATAATGTTATCAGCCAGAGGTGCAAAGGCAAGAAGCACAGAGTTTGGAGCCAGAAACTCGTAACTTACCATCTCTGTGAAAGTTCCCACATCTGTAAAATGAGAATATTAATAACAACTTCCCAGTTTTTTAAACAATTACATAGGATAACAATATATACCCAAAGGCCAGGTACATAGTAGTGGTTCAACAAAGACTTTTATCCACATAGGATATACAGATAAGGGATTATAAAAATTATTCAGAGTTAAGGGATAAAGACTGATTTTGTCCTGTTCTCTAGACATACCTGGGAACAGCCTTTTTGTATGCTTCTGGGTTATTATATTTAAGATGTCCATCTAACCATGCAGACACTTTATTAAATCTTACAATGTTTATATTTAATGCCCCTAAACCAAATGAGAAGGGCCTTCCTAAAGGCATTTTACAGATGAGAAAATTGAGTCCGGCCAGTGGCTAGCCAGGCGGCTTGTCCCAGAACATTCCACTAGTAACTAACTGGCCAGGTAGGGACTCTAGGTCTGTCTACAGAGGCCACAGGAAAGTGCTGCCCATAATCGGCCTTTACACTCCTCCTGCGAGACTAAGACTCTTCAATCTCCTAATCAGAGAAGGTCTATTTTCTAGCCCGAGTTATGCCTGAGGGCCTGGACCAAGACTGGACCCCGAGGGGTGCCCTCAGCCCTCTCCCAGACGCCAGCCCTCCCTGTCCGACGCACCCACCATCTGCGTCCTGCCCCAGGGAGAGCCTGGGAGTCTCAGTCTGAGCGCCCCCTCCCCTCCAATCGGCCGAACTCCAATCTGGCACCTTCATAGGCACATCAGCACCCAGAGAGTGAGCACCTCGATGAGGAGAGCCCCCGCCCGCCCCACCCCCCGCCAAGCCTCCCGAAAGAGAAGCGAGGCACAGAAGCCCCAGGCATTTAGACACCCTGCTAGATCCGTGTCCGGGGGTCTCCTGTGCCCCCACCCGACTCGAGCTACGGGTCACTCACCGCGGGTCGCGGGTCTGTGGGCGGCGGCTCAAGCCGGCGCGCTCCCGGCGCTTCCCGCGCACGTGTCGCGCTATCTCCCGTCGCTGCAAGCTTCCAGCCGCCAGCGCGCGCCCTCGGGTCGCCGAGTCCGCGGCGCGCGGCAGGTAGACCCCGAGGGTGGGCGCGGCGGCGCTAGGGCTCGCGGTTGTGGTGGCGAGCGAGAAACGCGGTCTCTAGTTTCAGCGGCGGGACGCTGGGTCCCGCCGGCGCCTGCGGTTTCTACGACGCCCTCCCAGCGGTCCGGGGCCGGGACCGGGTCCTGCCGCCGGTGGGCTCCCAGCGCCGCCTCCAGCAAGGTAATTATCGCTCGGCACCTGCCTTCCGGAATCTACACAAAATGCCGGCGGTAAAGTCTTCGCGTACGATTCAGCGAGAACTGACTGAATTAGTGCGGGCAATTCTGTGCAGGGTATGTCAAGCGCGACAAAACCGTGTTCTCGGCTTGCACAGCCACAGAGGAGCCACTTTGCTGACGCTTATTAGAGTGAGAACTTTCCTCAGAGAGGTTCTTCCTCTGCGCACTCAGGGCTGCCTGCTCTCTCCACAGGCAGGTGCTAGGCTCGCCCCCGTGGGCCCGGCGAAAATACTAGCGCTTTTATTTGGGTCAGCTATCGAAAAAAATGAAGAAACGAACATTCAATAGCTGGCATGACACCGACCCTAAAGGGTCCCACGTTCGATGTGTTGTTTCAGGGTTCTGAGGGAAGAGGGAAAGCTGCACAAAACGCAGAGGGGATGACCGCAGTGCCCTTCACTTATGACAATATTTACTGAATCCAGGAATTCAACTATACGACATACCATTTTTTTAATGTAGCTTTAAGAAATAACTATCACATAGACTATAACACACCGGTTCTTATCACTTAATAGACTTTTTAAAAAAAAAAGATTTTATTTATTTATTTGACGGAGATCACAAGTAGAGAGGCAGGCAGAGGGAGAGGGGGAAGCAGGATCCCCGCTGAGCAGAGAGCCCCATGCGGGGCTCCATCCCAGGACCCTGAGACCATGACCTGAGCCCAAGGCAGAGGCTTAACCCACTCAGCCTCCCAGGCGCCCACTTACTAGACTTTCGTTTAAAATGTTATTGAAATGTCCCTTTTAGACTTATTTAGAAATACGTTTATTATCCAACACACTTGTTCATTCATAAAAGGAATTAGCAGAATAAATTCGTTAAAATATTCTTCAGATATATTCACATTGAGTCCAACACCCTGATCACTTTTTTGTTTCACCCAGCATCATACTCAGGGACATAAGAGTTTTTTTTTTAATAAGGCAGCATCCCACTGTTGTGTCCGGAGGATTCTTCCTATCCACTAAAACCAACCCAAGTTTGCTGAGCACCTGCAGAGCCAACCACATCTCTGTACTGTTTGGACAGAAGGCATAGGACTCCCAATTTTGGGATAAGTTAAATACCAAAAAATGTGCATTTTAGAATCAACAATGTACACTAGATTACTTTTAGGAAATGGTGACGTATTGTAGTTTACACACTTTGGCAATTTGTCTCCATAAATTGATAAAAATTAAAACTTTAAGTTGTAGAATCTTTCTTTTTTTTTTTTTAAGATTTTATTTATTTATTTGACAGAACACAAGTAGGCAGAGAGGCAGGCAGAGGGAAAGGGAGAAACAGGCTCACCGCTGAGCAGAGAACCCGATGTGGGGCTTGATTCCAGGACCTTGGGATCACGACCTAAGCCAAAGGCAGCCGCTTAACCAACTGAGCCACACAGGCCCCCTAAGTTGTAGAATCTTAACATTACTGGTGAATGATTGTGAAAATCATTTGCAAGAAAGTCAAAGAGTTATTGTGTTAAAACTGAGTTATTTTTTATGCTATTTATCTTTTCACCAAAAATGGCAAATACTGTGTTCGCTTCGGCAGCATTTATGCAAAAAAGGCAAATATTCTAAATTTGCCGAACTTCTCTGTAATGTTATGCATCTCTCAGTAGTATGTTACCGAATAGATTTTTCTGGAAAAAAAAAATCATTGTCCTTTCAAGGTAAAAATAATATTTTAACACTGAGTGAGAAGGTGCTATGAAAAGAACATTAGAAAACAAATATCTCAAAATGTTACCATTATTGGGTGTGCGAGGGAAAGGGCTGGTAAAATTATGTCACCTACAAAAATGAACACTTAAAAAACCTTGGAAACAATTTGCTATCATTTTTCAATTTTTCAGTTGAGTAGTTTAGCAAATTTTGAACCCATTTGTTAAAAAAAAATAGGAAAATGCAGTAGTTCCTGAAAAACAACTAATCAGTAGCAGAGATAATAAAATTATGATAACAAAATGTTAATAATAAGCTTGTGTAATTCATGGATAGCATTATTTTTTCAAATTTTTTTAGTAAAAAGAAAGGCTTTTATTTGGTTAATAGATTATTCCAAAATGTATTTTACTCTTTATCTCATTTTAAAGTTTAATTTATATTTTGTGTACATTTTACTACATATAGTAGGTGTATATTTGTAATACATATTTATTTATGTATATATAAAATTTATAAGGAAGCAAAAAAACAGCTAAACATATATTGGCAATGGATTCTCAATTACTTTTTTCCTTTAGGAATGCACAATCTAGGGGCATCTGGGTGACTCAGTCAGTTAAGCGTCTGCCTTTGGCTCAGGTCATGATTCCTGGGTGCTAGGACTGAGCCTCATATTGGGCTCCTTGCTCAGTGGGAAGCCTGCTTCTCTCTCCCTCTGTCTTCCTGTCTTCTCTCCCTCCCTCTATCTCTCTGTCAAATAAATAAATAAAATCTTAAAAAGAAAAAGAAGTGCACGATCTAAAACATTCTAATTGCAGCATGTTATAAAATTGCTAAGTCAGATACAGGATGGTGTCCCAAACGCACCTGATCCATTTTCTTTAAGAGAATGAATGAACATATTGGAGAAAGGACTTGAATCTGATGGTTAAGCAAACAAAACAAATTATAAAAATACAATAAGATGCAGGCAACAATGATGGCCTTCATTATTCTCTTCTTTTCCCTAGATGCAAATAAACGAGATGACCAATCTTACATAAATATTAGAGAAGTTATCATCTAAGTCCATCAGTATATCATTCAATTAGGGTTAAATATTGAGAGAAGACTTGTGTTAATAGTTTCTGATAACAGAAGTTCTCTCATCCTTCATGTTCCTTCCCTGTGTTGTAAGCTCTATTAGCACAAGGACAGCATCTGTCTTGCTTATTCTTTTTATCTCCAGCACCTGGCACAATGAGTGGCACATGACTGGTGTTCAACAAATGTTTATTGAGCTGAATTGACTTGTTCTAGAGAGATCTCATTCTCTTTGGTCAACCAAATTTATAGGTGGTATTGAATCTTCAAAACTTTCAAGTTAAAAGTAGTTGGAAAATTATATGTAGCTTTTTTTTTTTTTAAACAATCTAGTGACCCTTCCATATGGAATCTAGCCATCTTTTTTTTTTTTTAACTGTTCTTTATTTGATAGACTGTAAAGGCCTTTATATTTTCCTTCCTTTCTCTTCCTTTTTTTCCTCCTCTTTCTTTTACTGTCTGGGAGTTTCCCTTGTAAATGCATGTCTATTATCAGGGGCTATGTAGTTAGAAAAAAAAAATCTTGCTTTTGAGTTTCTGAGAATAAGCCCTAAATAGTGGAGAAAACCTAATGAATCAAGAGGCTAACATACAAACCAAAATAACAACCTAGTATGATTATTAAGTCTACGGGTGTGAAATGACCTTCTGTAAAGCTGTAGCTAGATGAGTGTACTTGCAAATCAAAAGCTCAATTAAGTGAATAACCACAGTGACAATGACAAAGACTTTTCTAGGAAATACTAGTTCAGTTTCCATTTCTGGTACTTTTCCATTCCTTTACATGTCTATTTTGTTTCATTGTTGATACCAAAAGTTCTAAAAATACTAACTCACATAGTGCTATGACAATTGTGTGTCATTTGTCAGAATAAGTACTAAGAGATGATTGCCAACAGTGATTTAGGGTGTCAGACAAATACTGGCACCTGTTAAACTTGGTAAGAAAGTTTGACATATATCTTAACCTTTTACTTGAATAAGGAGATAAGAATCTAAGATTAATTATTCACCCTTGCTGCTTCACTTTGCAAAATTTCATTTCTGAAAGTTTTCACTTAATTATTCATCTGTCCAAAATGTTACACTTATAGGGATACCAATATAGCTCCTAAACATATTTGTAGTATCATATATTGAAAGGCTTAAATAAAATACTGTAGTTCAAGATTCTTAGATTATTAGTAATCCCCAAGATTCTTAAAATGCAGAGTTTTAATGTTTCCACAACTGACATTTAGGAAGCACAGATGTTGTTTAGAGATGAACAGACTACATGGAAAATGCCATCTCTTGGAAAAGAGTGAAGTGTATTTAAGAGATTTCAAGGTTGCCATAGGCTTTAGTAAATGAAAATAAGGTTAAGGAGTAAAGTAAGACATGAGGCAAATTTAAAACACTGACAACCACAGGGTCCCACCCAATATAAACTTGATTCACAGTCTGGCTCTGCTACTCTCAACAGCTAAATCTAAGAGACACAGAGTTAGAGGATCCATGGATTTCATTATATAATGGATTATATCCCTGTCATCAGAGGCAGAACTTTGGTGGCCCAAGAGAAAGTGTTTTTTCTAGATTCTTATGAAGATGAGAGTGTTTCACATAAAGGACAAATTTCTCACAAATATTTCTATACAAAACCACGTGTTTCCTTTAGTTGGTTGGTTAGTTAGTTAGTTATAGAACTTCTCAATGAAAGCCTAACAAAGAACACTCTGAAACATGGATGCTTGGTGTGCATTAACATTCTATTCTGTATTTCATTACTTGAGACTCCAAATAGGCCTTTGCTCCATGCTTCCCATATATAGAAAATAGTCCTGATTTCCTAACTGAGACAGCCAAAATCCTGTCCTGTCATTGCATCCAGCTGAGAGCCAAGCTGTCTCTGGGAAGTGAGCAGTGGTGGCTGCCTAGTAGGATAGGACTCCTCTGCTTGTAATCCCAAAACACATATTACCTACACCCCATAGCCCTTCCACAATGTAAAGCAGTGAAACAGGAACAGAGAATGCTCCCCTTTGGAATGAAGAAACATGTAAGATTCTGGATGTCACTGGTCTGATCTGCTCGGCAATGTGTTAGGGTTTTTGATTTTGACATATAGAATCGTGCTAAAACTGAACAAGAGGAATCTCAATTAAGAAAAATACAATGAAGTAATAAATTTTAATAATTTGTCATCTCCCCTCCAATCTCTTCTCCAAAAGTAATGGTTTTGTGAGAATCATTCCACATTTTTCTCCATGCCTTTATAGGTATATAAAAGCATGACAGGCTTCCCCCCCGCCATATTGAAACAAAAATTGAGCCATGCTATTATTCTCCTATCTGTCCATCTATCTTTGTTTTGTTTTTCCTTACCACATAGCATAAACCTCATTCCATAACATACACAACTGATCTAATTCTGTTTTCAAGAGCTACAATTTTCCATACTGTGTATATACTAAAATTTAGTTAACTATTCTCTTATTTATACATCTTCAGGGTTTGTTTGTTTTTTACTTTTCCCCACAAACAAAAGTTTAATATATTCACCAAAATAAAAATATTTTATGTATATACAGATATATGGAAGTTTTATATGTTTGTAATAGAATAGATTCTGTTTGTAATAGAATTTTGTTTGTAAAAGAATCTCACATATGGTTTGTTGAATCAAAGAATATGAGCTTTTTCACTGTTTTCACTTTAATGGATTATGCCAGATTCTTATCCCAGTTGTAGTAATTCACACTCCTACTAGCATACAACATTATCACTAACAGTGAATATTATCTATCTTCTGTAATTTTTATCACTCTAACAGATGAGAAGTGGTATCTCATTATTTTAAACTGTATATACCTCACTACCAACATCTTTTCATATGTTCATAGTTTTTTTCTTAAAGATTTTATTTATTTATTTATTTGGCAGACAGAGATCACAAGTAGGCAGAGAGGCAGGCAGAGAGAGAGGGAGAAGCAGGCTCCCTGCTGAGCAGAAGCCCGAAGCGGTGCTCGATCCCGGGACCCTGAGATCATGACCTGAGCCGAAGGCAGAGGCTTTAACCCACTGAGCCATCCAGGTGCCCCCATATGTCCGTAGTTTTTTCAAATAAGTATTATCAATTAATTTCAGTGTATCTTCAAATAGCATATAATTTAAGAACGTCACAATATACTTCTATCTTCATACCTCCCAAATATTTCACTGTATCTTTTACTTTCATATATAATACAAACCCACAATGCATTGTTACTACTTTTGTTTTAACTATTTATCTTTTAAAAAGAAATTTAAAAATAGAAAACAAAAGTTTTTTCCCCCCACATATCTATGATTACCAGCACCATTCATTCTTTTGTATAGATCAAAGTTTCCATGAGGTATCATTTCACTTCTAAAGAAATTCCTTCAATGTTTCCTATAGTGCAGATATGTTAGTGACAAATTTTCTCAGTTTTTGTCTAAAAATGTTTTTATTTCACCTTCATTTCTGAAGGAATTTTTTAGTGTATGTAAAATGACAGGTTTCTTTTCCCCAGCACATTGAAGATATTATTCCACAGTCTTCTGGCTTGCATTGTTTCTGATGAGAAGTCAGTGGAATGCTCATCTTGTTCTGTTGTATGTAATGTCTTTCTTTTTCTCAATCCCTTCGATATCTTCTTTTACTGATTTTCAGTATTATATTTTGATGTGCTCCTGTGTGGTCTCCTTGCTGTTTATTCTGCTTAGTGTTTGTTGAGCTTGTTAGATCTATGGGTTTTTTGTTTGTTTGGTTGGTTAGTATTTTCAGTTTTTCCTGACTTTGGAAAATTTTTCAGACACCCTTTCTTTTTTAAATTTTATTACCATATAATGTATTATTTGCTTCAGGGGTACAGGTCTGTGAATCATCAGTCTTACAGTACTCACTGTAGCACATACCCTCCCCAATATCCGTGACCTAGCTACCCCATTCTTCCCACCTCTTTCCTTTCCAGCAACCCTCAATTTCCTGAGATTAAGAGTCTCTTATGGTTTGTCTCCCTTCCCGGTCCCATCTCATTTCATTTGTTCCCTCCCATCCCCCCACGAGTCCCCCCACCCCCGCCTCATAAATTCCACGTATCAGTGAGGTCGTATGGTGATTGTCTTTCTCTGATTGACTTATTTTTCTTAGTATAATACTCTCTAGTTCCATCCATGTCACTGCAAATGGCAATATTTTGGGGTGGGGGTTTGATGGCTGCATCATATTCTATTGTATATATACACATCATCTTCTTTATCCATTTATCTGTTGGTAGACATCTAGGCTATTTCCATAGTCTGGCTATTGTGGACATTGCTGCTATAAACATTCAGGTACATGTGCCTCTTTGGAGCACTATATTTGTATCTTTGGGGTAAATGCCCAGTAGTACATGCAATAGCTGGGTCATAGGATAGCTCTATTTTCAACTTTTTGAGGAACCTCCATGCTGTTTTCCAGAGTGGCTGCACCAGCTTGCATTCCCACCAACAGCATAGGAGGGTTCCCCTTTCTCCACATCCTCGCCAACATCTGTTGTTTCCTGACTTGTTAATTTTAACCATTCAGACTGGTGTGAGGTGGTATCTCACTGTGGTTTTGATTTGTATTTCCCTGATGCCAAGTGATGTTGAGCACTTTTTCATGTGTCTGTGAACCATTTGGTTGTCTTCTTTGCAGAAATGCCTGCTTGTGTCTTCTGCCCACTTCTTGATTGGATTATTTGTTCTTTGGGTGTTAAATTTGATAAGTTCTTTATAGATTTTGGATACAAGCCCTTTATCTGGTATGTCGTTTGCAAATATCTTCTCCCATTCTGTTGGTTGTCTTTTAGTTTTGTTGACTGTTTCCTATGCTGTGCAAAAGCTTTTGATCTTGATGAAGTCCCAATAGTTCATTTTTGCCCTTGCTTCCCTTGCCTTTGATGTTTCTAGGAAGAAGTTGCTGTGGCTGAGGTTGAAGAGGTTACTGCCTGTGTTCTCCTCAAGGATTTTGGTGGACTCCTGTCTCACATTGAGGGCTTTCATCCATTTTGAATCTATTTTTGTGTGTGGTATAAGGAAATGGTCCAGTTTCATTCTTCTGCATGGTACTGTCCAATTTTCCCAACACAATTTGTTGAAGAGACTGTCTTTTTTTCCATTGGGCATTCTTTTCTGCTTTGTCGAAGATTAGTTGACCATAGAGTTGAGAGTATATTTCTGGGCTTTCTATTCTGTTCCATTGATCTATGTGTCTGTTTTTGTGCCAGTACCATACTGTCTTGATGATGACAGCTTTGTAATAGAGCTTGAAGTCTGGAATTGTGATGCCACCAACTTTGGCTTTCTTTTTCAACATTCCTCTGGCTATTTGGGGTCTTTTCTGGTTCCAAACAAATTTTGGGATTATTTGTTCCATTTATTTGAAAAAAATAGTGGTATTTTGATAGGGATTGCATTACATGTGTATATTGCTTTAGGTACCATAGACATTTTCACAATATTTGTTCTTTCAATCCATGAGCATGGAAAGTTTTTCCATTTCTTTGTGTCTTCCTCAATTTCTTTCATGAGTACTTTATAGTTTTCTGAGTACAGATTCTTTGCCTCTTTGGTTAGGTTTATTCTTAGGTATCTTATGATTTGGGTGCAATTGTAAATGGGACTGACTCCTTAATTTCTCTTTCTTCTGTCTTGCTGCTGGTGTATAGAAATGCAACTGATTTCTGTGCATTGATTTTATATCCTGACACTTTCCTGAATTCCTGTATGAGTTCTGGCAGTTTTGGGTTTTCCACATAAAATATCATATCCTCTGCAACGAGTGAGCGTTTGACTTCTTTGCCAATTTGTATGCATTTTATTTCTTTTTGTTGTCTGACTGCTCAGGCTAGAACTTCTAGTATTATGTTGAATAGCAGTGGAGATAGTGGACAGCCCTGCTGTGTTCCTGACCTTAGGGGGAAAGCTCTCCATTTTTCCCCATTGAGAATGGTTTCACTGTGGGTTTTTCATAGATGGCTTTGATGATATTGAAGTATATACCCTCTATGCCTACACTGTGAAGAGTTTTTAATTTAATTTTATTTTTTTTTATTTGACAGAGATCACAAGTAGGCAGAGAGGCAGGCAGAGAGAGAGGAGGAAGCAGGCCCTATGCAGAGCAAAGAGCCCGATGCGGGGCTCAATCTCAGGACCTTGGGATCATGACCGGAGCCAATGACAGAGGCTTTAACCCACTGTGCCACCCAGGCGCCCCCACTGTGAAGAGTTTTGATCAAGAAAGGATGCTGTACTTTGTCAAATGCTATTTCAGCATATTGAGAGTACCATATGGTTCTTGTTCTTTCTTTTATTAATATATTGTATCACATTGATTGATTTGCAGATGTTGAACCAACCTTGTAGCCCAGGAATAAATCCCACTTGGTTGTGGTGAATAATCCTTTTAATGTACTGTTGGGTCCTATTGTCTAGTATTTTGGTGAGAATTTTTGCCTCCATGTTCATCAAGGATATTGGTCTGTAATTCTCCTTTTTGATGTTGTCTTTTTCTGGTTTTGGGATCAAGGTAATGCTGGCCTCATAAAATGAGTTTGGAAGTTTTCCTTCCATTTCTATTTTTTGGAACAGTTTCAGGAGAATAGGTATTAATTCTTCTTTAAATGTTGGTAGAATTCCCCTGGGAAGCCATCTGGCCCTGGGCTCTTGTTTTTTGGGAGATTTTTGATGACTGCTTCAATCTCCTTACTGGTTATGGGTGTGTTCAGGTTTTCTATTTCTTCCTGGTTTTGTTTTGGTAGTTTATATGTCTCTAGGAATGCATCCATTTCTTCCAGAATGTCAAATTTGATGGTGTATAGTTGCTCATAATATGTTCTTATAATTGTATTTCTTTGGGGTTGGTTGTGATGTTTCCTCTTTCATTCATGATTTTATTTATTTGGGTCCTTTCTCCTTTCTTTTTGATAAGTCTGGCCAGGGTTTTATCAATCTTATTAATTCTTTCAAAGAACCAGCTACTAGTTTTGTTGATTTGTTCTACTGTTCTTTTAGTTTCTATTTCATTGATTTCTGCTCTGATCTTTATTATTTCTCTTCTCCTGCTGGGTTTTGGCTTTCTTTGCTGTTCTTTCTCCAGCTTCTTTAGGTGTAGGCTTAGGTTGTGTACTTGAGACCTTCCTTGTTTCTTGAGAAAGGCTGGTATTGCTATGTACTTTCCTCTCAGGACCTCCTTTGCTGTGTCCCACAGATTTTGAATAGTTGTGTTTTCATTTTCATTTGTTTCTATGAATTTTTTCAATTCTTCTTTAATTTCCTCGTTGACCCATTCGTTCTTTAGTAGGATGATCTTTAGCCTCCATATATTTGAGTTCTTTCCAACTTTCCTCCTGTGGTTGAGTTTCAAAGTATTGTGGTCTGAAAATATGCAGGGAATGATTCCAGTCTTTTCGCACTGGTTGAGACCTGATTTGTGACCCATGATGTGATCTATTGTGGAGAATTTTTCATGTACACTAGAGAAGAATGTGTATTCTGTTGCTTTAGGATGGAATGTTCTGAATATATCTGTGATGTCTATCTGGTCCAGTGTGTCATTTAAGGCCTTTATTTCCTTGTTGATCTTTTCCTTAGATGATCTGTCCATTTCAATGGGGGGGGTGTGTGTTAAAGTCCCCTACTCTTATTGTCAGTGTGTTTTTTTGATTTTGTTATTAATTGGTTTGTATAATTGGCTGCCCCATGTTAGGGGTATAGATATTTAAAATTGTTAGATATTATTATTGGACAGACCCTTTGAGTATGATATAGTATCCTTCCTCATCTCTTATTATAGTCTTTGGCTTAAAATCCAATTTATCTTATATAAGGATTGCCACCCCAGTTTTCTTTTGATGTCCATTAGCATGGTAAATTGTTTTCCACCCCCTCACTTTAAATATGGAGGTGTGTTTGGGTCTAAAATGTGTTTCTTGCAGACAGCATATCGATGGGTCTTGTTTTTTTTATCCATTATGATACTCTGTGTCTTTTGACTGGGGCATTTAGCCCATTTGCCTTCAGGGTAGCTATTGAAAGATATGAATTTAGTGTCATTGCGTTGCCTGAAAGGTGACTGTTACTGTATATTATCTCTGGTCCTTTCCGGTCCATTAGTTTTAGGCTCTCTCTTTGCTTAGAGGACCCCTTTCAAATTTCCTGTAGGGCTGGTTTGGTTTTGCAAAGTTTTTTAGTTTTTGTTTGTTCTGAAAGCTTTTTACCTCTCCTGTTTTCAGTGAACAGCCTAGCTGGATATAGTATTCTTGGCTGCATATTTTTCTCATTTAGTGCTCTGAACATATCATGCCAGTCCTTTCTGGCCTGTCAGGTCTCTGTGGATAGATCTGCTGCCAACATATATTTCTACCATTTTAGGTTACAGACCTCTTGTCCCAAGCTCCTTTCAGGAATTTCTCTTTGTCACTGAGAATTGTAAGTTTTATTATTAGATGATGGGGTGTGGACCTATTTTTATTGATTTTGAGGGGGATTCTCTTTGCCTCCTGCATTTTGATGCTTGTTCCCTTTGTCAATTTAGGGAAATTCTCTGTTATAATTTGCTCCAATATACCTTCTGCCCCTCTCTCTCTTCTTCTGGGATCCCAATTATTCTAATATTGTCTTGTCTTATGGTATCACCTATCTCTTGAATTTTCCCCTTGTGGTCTAGTAGTTGTTTGTCTCTCTTCTGCTGAGCTTTATTCTCCGTCATTTGGTCTTCTATATCACTAATTCTCTATTTTGCTTCATTTATCCTAACAGTAAGAGCCTCCATTTTTGATTGCACCTCATCAATAGCTTTTGTGATTTCAGCTTTGTTAGATTTTAGTTATTTTATTTCTCCAGAAAGGGATTTTATTGTTCCAGAAAGGGATTCTGTAGTATCTTCCATTGTTTTTTCGAGCCCAGCTAGCACCCTGATAGTCATCATTCTGGACTCTAGTTCTGACATCTTACTAATGTCTGTATTGATTAGGTCCCTAGCCTTCGGTACTGCCTCTTGTTCTTTTTTTTTTTTTTTTTTTTTTTTTGAGGTGAGTTTTTCTGCCTTGCCATTTTATCCAGATAACAATAGATGAATGAGAGAACAAAATACCAAAAGGGTAGCAATGACCCCAGAAAAGTATACACTAAGCAAATCAGAGGAGACCCAAAACCAGGGGGCGGAAGGGAAAGGAGGAAAAAAAAATAGGTGTGTGTGTGTGTGTGTATTAGACTGGTGAATAGAAAAGAGCCACACACCTGATTTTGGGTGTATTTTTGTCTGTTAGAAGAGACTGCCTTCCAAAATTTAAAAAAAAGGAAAAAAAAAATATAAAACACAATGAAGGGATGGAATATGACCATAAAGATGAAAATTAAGACAGATTCTAAAAAAGGAAATGGTAAGATAAGAAGTTGGTTGAAAAAAGAAAGAAAGAATAAAAAAGAGGAAAGAATATGAGTAGGCTGGAGACTAGAACAAAGCCATGCACTAGGTTTAGGGCATATTTTGATCTGTTAGAAAAAACTGTGTCCTGAAATTTTAAAGGAATTTTTAAAGACATTTTTTAAAAAGGTATTGGTAAGATAAAATAACAAGGTTAAAATAGAAAAGAGGAGAAATTAAAAAATAGAATAAGAAAAAAGTAACATTTAAAAATTTTAATTTTGAAAGACTAAAGAATCATGGGGAAAAAGCCATGAATTCTATGTGATGCATTCCCCTAGCTGTGGAGTTCTGCAGTTCTCATTGATTGGTGAACTTGGTCTTGGCTGGATGTTCTTGCTAATCTTCTGGGGATGGGACCTCTTGCAGTGATTCTCAAATGTCTTTGCCCAAGGCAGAATTGCACCACCCTTGCCAGGAACCAGGCTAAGTAATCTGCTCGATTTTGCTCTCATAGGTTTTGTTCCCTGAACACTTTCTGTACAGCTCTGGAGGACCAAAATGAAAATGGAAGCTTCCCAGTCTCCAGTCCCTGTAGGAGCTGAGAGCTCAGGGCCCCACTCCTCAGTGCACTCTCACAGAAGAGCAGTCAATCACTTTCATCCCCTGGTCTCTGGCTGCACTCTGTGCTCACCCAGCCTGTGACCGAATGTTTCTATCTCTGGTGCACGGCCCCATTTGGAGTCTCCAAACCCAGCAGTTTCCTGAAGTGCACTCCCATGCTTCTCCCAGAGGAGGAAGGAGGGAGTCTCCCCAGATCTGCCACTTTTGGGGTCCCTGCTTGAAGAGCAGTGGTCCAATTGTGCCTCAGATCACAGTTTAAGGTAACCCTGAGCTGAGAGCCCCCTCCTTGGCTCCATCTTTGTAGCTGGCTTCCCTGCTCCGATACCTGGGAGCTCTGCCACACTCAGATACCCTGGTCTTTTTGTGAACCTGTGGGTCCTAAGACCACACTGTCCCCGTGAGGGCTCCACCCTCCACTTAGCCTGTGAAGTGACCTCCATCAGTGGGGCAGACTACTAAAAGTTCCAATTTTGTGCTCTGCTGCTTTACAGTTTGCTGGGTGCCTGCCCCTCCCCCCATTGTCTATCTTCCTGTATATTGCCTCAGGTTCAGTTCTCTGCCTGTGCTACCTTCCAGACAGTAGTTGCTTTTCTGTTCCTAATCTTGCTGCTCTTCTTCTTTTCAATCTCCTGTTGACTTTGTAGGTGTTCAGAATGGTTTGATAACTATCTAGCTGAGCTCCTGGGAACTAATGATTTTTAGGTCTCCTACTCCTTCACCATCTTGCTCCTATCCTCCAGATATTATTTCTTCAAATATTTCTTCTGTCCCTACTCCTAGTTCCAATGACATTAATTTTAGAGTGCCTTATATTGTTTCCTGAGGCTTTGTTGTTTTTTTCTTCCCAGCTTTTTTTCGTTTTTTTTTTCTTTAGTTTGGGTAGTTTCTGTTGCTATGTCTTCAACTTTATTAATCTTTTATCTTCAGTGTCAAAGCCGTTAAATGCATCTGATTAGTTTCCTGTAGGATATTAAAATATTTGTCAGCTTTATAAGTTCCATTTTATTTCTTTTTATAGCTTCCAAGTCTCTTATTTAAATCTGTGATTACATTTATTATAGTTGTGTAAAGTTCTCATCTTCTATTTTTATCATTTCTGCTATTTCTAGGTTTATTTCTATTGTCTGATTTTTCTCCTACTTATGAGTCACATTAATTGTGCTTCTTTGTCCACTTAATACTTCAGTTTATTGAACCCTAGAGATTGTAAAAGTTATGCGATCTACAAAGGCTAAAATATTTGCTATCTGGCCCTTTATAGAAAACCTTTGGTGACCCTGCTCTAGATGTATAGAATTGTATTGAGTATAATTGTTAGTATGTGAAGTGCACAGCATGCAATTTTCTTTTAAAGTCTTACTCCCCCCTTTTGTTACAATTAATACATCAGCCCCCCTTTTTTGGTAGAGATTCAGTACAAAAGAGTGAAAAACAATATGAACAATCCTCTTATTCTCCATCCCCATCACAAACTCAACAGTTGTCAACCTTTGGTTTAGGGAAATTTGAGTTCTCTCATCATTTCTGTCAGTCCTTCTACACTACGCTCTGAGAGCCATGCTTTCTGTTTTTTCAATTTATGCAAAGTTTTAAGCAAACACACCTTTGACCTGGGTCTACTGTTAAAAATTTCTAATCTCTACACCACCTTCTATTCATTGTATTATCAAAGATACACCCTTATCTGTGTGAGTGTATTTGGGACCATAGAATATGTATTATTACTTTATTAGCATTATTCATGTTGGAATTCTTTCCATGTCAGGATATATAAGTCTACCTTATATATTTTTTTAAACAACTTCATTGTATCTGTAGTAGAAATAAGTCACAATTCATGAACTATTTCCATTCTAATGGACATTTTGTTTGTAGTTTTGCCTATAATATTGTAAGAAATGCTCTTTATATAGCTTACATATATGTTTATGAACATGTGTGACTATTTCCTAGGATTTTGGGAATAGAATTTCAGTATCAAGGAAAGTGCATGTTTATATTTTTTTGAGCTATAATTGACATATAACATATTCATTTTAGATGTATAAGATAATGCTTAAATATATGTATATATTGCAAAATGATCACCACAGTAAGTCTAGCTAATAACCATAACCATATATAGTTACAAATTTGTTTTTCTTGTGATGAGAACTTTTAAGATTTACTATCTTGGCAACCTTCATATATACAATACAGTATTATTAACTATAGTCACTATGTTGTATATTATTTCACTAGGACATATTTATTTTATAACTGGAAGTTTGTACCTCTGACTCCCCTCATCCTTTTCACACGCCACCCATACCCTATCTCTGGCAATTACCAATCTCTTCTCTGTAGCTGTGAGTTCAGTATTTGTTTGTCTTTTAGGTTTCACATGTAAGTGATATCATACAATATTTGTCTTTCTGTATGGCTTATTTCACTTAGCATAATGTCCCCAAGGTCCATCCATGATGTTGCAAGTGGTTTAATAATATTCCGAGATATGTGTGTGCACCACAACTTCTTTATCCACTTATCCATCAGTGGACATTAAGGTTGTTTCTGTATCTTGGCTATTCTATATCTTGGCTATTATAAATAATGCTGCAGTGAACATGAGGATGCAGATATCTTTTTGAGTTAGTGTCTTTGTTTCCTTCAGAAAAGTACCCAGAAGTAATATTGCTGGATCATTTGTTAGTTCTACTTTTAATTTTTT
>RCUC01165727.1:0-52752 GCA_003697995.1 Taxidea taxus jeffersonii | reverse complement strand
TCTCCTTCTTCTTCTTTTTCTTCTTCCTTCTCCTTCTCCTTCTTCTTTCCCCATGAAGACATGGAGAAGTATGGCTTTTACTCTCAAAAATATCAGTGTCTGGGGCACCTGGGTGGCTCAGTGGATTGGGCCTCTGCCTTCGGCTCAGGTCATGATCTTAGGGTCCTAGGGATCGAGCCCCACATCGGGCTCTCTGCTCGGCAGGGAGCCTGCTTCCCTTCCTCTCTGCCTGCCTCTCTGCCTACTTGTGATCTCTGTCTGTCAAATAAATAAATAAAATATTTTTTTAAAAGGTCATAAACCTTTAAAAAACAAATCAGTGTCTCAGGGACACCTGGGTGGCTCAGTGGGTTAAGCATCTGCCTTTGGCTCAGGTTATGATCTCAGGGTCCCTGTAATCGAGTCCCACATCAGGTTCCTTGCTCAGCAGGGAGCCTGCTTCTCCCTCTACCTATGTCTCTCTCTCTCTAACAAATAAATAAATAAAATCTTAAAAAAAATCAGTGTCTTAAAAGAAAAAAAAAAGTTTGTGGAAATACATTCCAGATTAAAGGTGGCGGAGGAGACAAGAGAATTAAATTCAATACTGGATTCCACACTGGATCTTGTAGGTATAACCTCATTAGGTCAACTGACAAAACTGGAATATGGGCAATAAAAAGTTGTTTTGTTAATGTAACTTTGTAAGGTTCATAACTGTGCTGTGGTTTTAGAAGGGAACAACTCTCTTCTTAGGAAATAGGAACTGAAATATTTAGGGGTAAATGGTGATGATGTATGTATCTGACCCTCAGATGATTCGACTATAAGAAAAAAAGGGTGGGGTGGGGAGGGGAAAAGGCAAATAATAAAGCAAATGGAAAGTTGAACATGGTGAATCAGAATAAAGAATATATGGATGGTCTCTGTGTTACTTTTATTTTTGAAAATTTTTAAAGTTGAAAATCATCTCCAAATAAAAAGTGGCAAAAGGGCAATGAGTTCAAGTCAGTGGTACCTACACACATGACCACACGGGCATCCCCCAACCAGCTCTCACAGCCATTAGATTGCTTTCTTCACCACCACACAGTAACAACATTTTAAAAGCCACTTTCATTTTTAAAATATCACTGAAGTTGCCATGAGAATTGTTAACTTAATAAGCCTTGACCCCTGGGTCCACATAATTTTAATATTCTTCATGGGAAAATGGAAAGTACACCATAATGCACTTCCACTACAGGCAAAATGATGATCATTGTCTTAAGGAAAAGCATTTGTGCAATTGATTGAGTAGGAGCTGGATTAACTGGTTTTCCCCCTAACCCCCCATGGAATTCCATTTTGGCTCAAAAGGATGACTTACAGACAAACTATGTTTATTTAGACCTGAGTACTGATTGGGCAGACACTTTCTCAAAAACATGAATGAAGGGAGCCTGTCACTTCACGGAAAATAGCAGATAGTATTTTTGCTACTAATAACATTTAAGATTTCCTGTAAAAACTAAGAAATCTTAGTATCCCCCACCATGAGTTTGAGAGTGTCCCGACGCTTAAATATTTTTCTTATGAGATTGGTGGTGATATTAATCATTGTGATTTTGTATATTATAAATAAAGCATGTCAATATTTGTAAGATCTGCATAAACTCAGTGAACCAGTATTTTCCAAATGACCAACGCATGATGATACAAAATCATGACAGGCTCAAAGACCCATTCAAAGTGCAAGAGATACTAACAGATTTTAAAGTATCTGGGCAAGAGAAAAGTTTATTAACAAGGTTTCACATTTTGAAGAAGCTACTATTTGTTGAGTTTTGGTATAATATCAAAGAAGAATCTCCAAAATTATGCGAAAGGCTATTGGCTCACTGAGTTCCCAGCTGTTCATGTGAAGACAGCTTTTTTTCCAAATACGTTAAGCAAAATAAAATATCACAACAGAATGAGCACAACAGCTGTCATCTATTAAGCTAGACATAAAGAAATTTGCAAAAATATAAGACAAAACTCTCCTTACTGTTTCTGACTTTAGAATATATAGCTATTTTTATTTTTGAAATATATCATTTACATTAAAAATGAAAGGGGTTTATATTCTTTTAAATGTGTAAGTAAATAAATTTTAAAATATTTATCAGTTTTCATTTCTAATATGATATCTACATAAGCCAAAGCTCTTTGGGATCCCCAGTCACTTTAAAGAGCATAAAGGTGTCCTGAGATCATTTTGTCTTCTCAGTGGGCAGGATGAGAAATCCAGGTGCCCTCTCTCAGGGCAACCAAAGCTTTCTTGGAGACTCTCTGTATAGGTATTTTTGTTAACCACACCATCTTGTCAGCAATAGGCACAGAAGCTAAGCTTGGCCAACTGTACTTCCTCTTCTGGGATTTTAATTCTAGAATAAAATGGAACTATGGCAGAAGAATGGCTTCTCTTCACTTACTCTAGTTTTTGAGACAATCTGGAGTTGCCTGCTTCCTCTCTGTTCAAAGCCTGATTTCTTCAGCCTTTCTTTCCAAGCGATAAGGTACCTTAAGGCAGGATAATGCATTTCTTGTCTCCCCCCCCCCCCCTGTTTTAGCCCTAAGAGGATTCTGTTGCTTGCTACCAAGGAATCTTAATGATATATTCATTTCTCGCTTTGCCCCAGGACTGCCTCCTCTTTGTGTCCCCTCCAGGTTGTACTTCTGCCCTTTACACTGAGTCCGTGTGTTCCTGATTCTGAAAAATTTTGTTCTCTGGCTCAACATGATGACCAAGAGAGTGACAGTCTGCTCCTCCTAGTCAATCTTTCCAACTGGGATCTGAGATAAAAACCACCCCAAGTTGTTGAGCAACCTGACGGCTGAGCCATTTCCCTTCAGCCTGGTTAAATTTCTCTTTGCCTGGAAGAGCCCAGGGCATTTCCTGCTTAGCCAATTAAAGCCTATTGTTTTGTTTTAAATTTAAGTAGGTGAAAACATTATGAGAACACCAAGCCACTCTAAAATAACAATATGGTTTTGTGTTATTATTATGCGGTAGATGAAGAATCAGAGGGACCTCATGGGGCTAGAGTAAAGAATACTAGATTTGGAATCAGAAAACCAGAATTACAGTTCTAACTTTTAAAAATTCACCCAAGGTAAAAAAAAAAAAAATAAAAAAAAAATAAAATTCACCCAAGGTATGTCTTTGAGCGAGGACTGAATGATCTCATCAGTCCTTTCCAGCTCTAGTTATATAATCTAAAGTTCAGCAAACATCACTAGCTGTCACTTCCTCCTCCATGCCTCCTTAAACAAAACTCAATGCCACCTTTCCTTAGCAATACTGCTCCGTGGATGATACTGCTCCAGGTAGACCAGGGCTCAAATCTACGCTAAGTAACCTCACTTCCCAATGTGTTCATTTTTCCCATCTAAAAACTAGGAATGATGATGTCAAGGCATTTGTTTGTGGATGAACGAGGTGGCCTACATAACAAATTGAACACAAAGCCTGTAATAGAACAAATGCTTAATGAGGGTGATCTATAATTGTGTTATGGCTACAGGTGAACATTATCGCCATGGATTATAGTCATCCTGACACTGAATACATTTTTGCAGACAGCTTGCTATTTCTTCATCTGTAATTCTAAATGTGTTTTACCTACAACTCAGAAAGACTTCAGCTAAATTTACCACTTTGCATAGAATCAGCAAAAACAGTAATAGGATGTACTGTCAGTGAGTAATGGCATATATTTGTAAGAGATCAGAGTTCCCTGCAAAGAAGAGGGAAGGATTCAGACCCTGTCTAGGAGATCTCCTTTGCTGCTCTGTTTGCTACCCTGCAGTCTCTCACTCCACTGAGAGGTGGCTCAGGAAACTAAGACAGCATCATGGGCTCACCCTCAAAAGAAGCTGTCTTTCAGGACTTGTGTTTCTTGTGCCCAGCCATATCCCATCCATTGTGGCCTGAATTGTGTTCCTCCCCAAAGTCCATATGTTGAAGCCCTAAACACCAATATCTCAGAATATAAATGTGTTTGGAGATAAGGTCTTCAAAGAAGTAATGAAATCAAAATGAGGTGTTTTTTTTTTTTAAAGATTTTATTTTTAAGTACTTTTTACACCCAACATGGGACTTGAACTCACCAACTGTGAGATCAGGAGTCCTGTGCTCCATGCTCCAATATGAGTTATTCAGTGTAGGCCCTAATCAAATATAACCAGTGTCTTCCTAAGAATAGGAAATTTGGACAAAGACATGTGCCCATGCAGAGGAAAGACTACATGATGACAGAAAGGGAAGATGGCCACCAACGGGGCAAGGAGAGTGGCCTCAGAAGGAATCAGTCCTGCCAATTGATATCTTGGTCTCAGCTTTCTTGCCTCCAGAACCATGAGGAAATAAAGTTCTGTTGTTCACCCAGGCTGTGGTATTTTGTTATGGCAGCTCTAACAAACTAATACAATCCCCAAGGCCTAGAAACGTGTGTGGCACACAGTAGGTGTTCAGTAATTATTTGCTGAATGACTCCAAGAGTAAATGGAACAGCTGGAAGTTTAGACAAAAATAGGTTTTGATGGAAGTAGGTCTCAGACCACATCCAGCCACACATTTGTTGTGACTAGAGAAACTCGTCACATGAGCAGGTCTAGAAGCTCAGGGACTCCCAGCTCTCCTCAGTGAGTCTCAGAAAACGCTTTGTGTGAAAAGTCACTGAGGCAGAGGCAACAATATAGGCCAGCAACAGAATTGGCCTAACACCCATAGAAGAAGGTGGGACCAGGGCCGTTTAGGAATCTAGAACAGAAAAAGAAGATGGCTACTTCTCATCTCTGAAGCAAAAGATGCCAATTCTGTAGTCACGCCTCTGAGTCTTGCCCAGCTAGAAACCTCTCAGCCTGTGTGGAAGAATCCATGGCTTTGAGAGGAAATGCAACACGAGAAAAGTCAACTTTGCTGGTCTCAAGCCCCACAACTCAACAGGTGGATTGCTGCCATCTTTCCCAAAACTCTCCGTTCCTTTTCTTTTTTTCCTTTTCTGGGTTTGGATACCGAGGCTGACATGGTGAAGCAGGCTGCCTAAATCCCAAACTAGTTAGTGGCTGTTATCAACTAAGTTGCTTTCAGCAGCAAGGAATAGTAGTACGGACTGAAACAGCTGTAAGCAGTTAGGACATTGACTGGCTCACAAACCTGCAAGCCCAGAAATGGTCCATAATTGAGGGGTATTTTATCAAGAAGCTCGGAAGTATGCACAAGGGTTCATGTTCCTTGTGCTAGACATTCACAATCCAGGGTCACCCTGAAGGCGGTGCCTTTCATACCCATGGGATAGTAGCTCCTACTTCACATTTAGTAGTAAGAGCCACTTTAAGAAGACATCCCTGAAGGGTGAGCAAGAATTTTCTTAGAATGTCCCAGCAGACCTCTCCTCATTTCTCAGAGGCCCAGTTTGGGTCCACATGCCCATTCATGAACCAATCACTGGCAAAGGGAGAGAGAAGTGTCTAAAACCAATTAGCCATATTCCTGACCCACAAAAATGCTACTCTCTTGAGGAGGAAGGCAGAAAATACGAGATAGGCAATCAACTCCACCCACTGCGGTGGTCCAGCTAGAACGTGAACAAGGCCTTGCTCATACCAGTGTCCGGGCTCTTTCCTGTCCATCTCACTGTTTCCTATCTGAAGAAACTTTAAAACTTACAAGCCAAGTAGATGAGAAAATGCTTAGCTGCCTTAACAACTTTTTCCTTACCCAAGTGTAGCTTAGTTTCTTTCAACAGTGAGATTCTTGCTAGTAATTAGAAGTGGCAAGGAATTCTGACTTGCCTAGAGCTTTCAAGAATAAGTTACTAACAATAAGAGGGTCTTTCTGTATAAAAACGATCCCCTTGGGGTGCCTCCGTGGCTATTAGGTAAGCATATGACTTCGGCTCAGATCATTATCTCAGGGTCCTGGGATTGGCCGGATGGGCTCCCAGGGAGTCTATGAGCTCCTCGCCCTCTGCCCCTCCCCCCACTCATGCACACACACTCACTCTCTCCCTCTCAAATAAATAAAGAAAATCTTTAAAAAACAAAATCCCCTCCCTTCTTCCCTTTTTGTACATTAAATACAACTACTCCAAGAATACTAGAAGTCACTATTGCATTACAGACTGTATTTTCTGCTCTTTAAAGTATCTACATTTGGGACGCCTGGGTGGCTCAGTTGGTTAAGCGGCTGCCTTCGGCTCAGGTCATGATCCCAGCGTCCTGGGATCGAGTCCCACATCGGGCTCCTTGCTCGGCAGGGAGCCTGCTTCTCCCTCTGCCTCTGCCTGCCTCTCTGTCTGCCTGTGCTTGCTTGCTCTCTCTCTAACAAATAAATAAAAATCTTTAAAAAAAATAATAAATAAAGTATCTACATTACTCTTAACAAAAGCTCGGTAAGTTATGGACAAGCATCTCAAGAGGAAGCCATCATGACTGCCAACCTTGTGCTTTCAGCTGCGGAGCGTCTCTGGGGGCGACGTGGGGGCACTCCGGGGAAGCTCTAGCTCCTTCCTGCAGATGCCTTGGCACTGGAGGCTGCTTTCTTCAAGCCCAGCCTTCCAGGCAGTTGGTTCTGATCCTTTGGCTTGGAGAATCATTATCCTCTTCAGGTTTTGCAGCAGGAAAGCAATTGAGCCAAATGAAGAAATTAGAACCATACTCAGGCTTCAATGAAGCTTGAGCCCCAGCCCAGAAGAGCCCACTGAGAGAATTCCACACACACTCCACTGCACTTGAACAGCTAATATAACAGGTCACACTCAAAAGTGTGAGATTCCATAGGGCAGAAGGACGTGGCCCAGGAAGAAGAAGGTATAGAGCCTAGAAAAAGATAAAGGTGCCACAAATAATTCCAGTTCCAACCAAGAACCCAAATCCCAACTCTATCTATTTAGTGGTACATCAAATGACTAAGATACCCTCTTTGCCCTCACTTATCTCCCCATATGTGGCAGACAGGCACCTAAGCAGAAAACTCCAGCAGAACGTGGTATGTGCTGTGAAAGAAAAATGCACAAGATGCTAAGGTAGAACAGGTAAAGGGACCTAATACACTTTGGAGAGGGGGCTGGGGAGAATGGGTCGGAAACTCTGGAGGAAGTATCGGCTGAGTTTACCCTTAAAGAATAAAGGAAGGATAGACTAGGATCCCAGGCAGCAGGGACAACATGAGCAAATACCACAAAACTAAAAACAAACAAACAAACAAACAAACAGGAAAAGGAAACTTAGAAGGACCCAAGAGCCTCCAGTGGTGAGATTATAGGAAACCCAGAAAACCATGTAAAAGAGTTTGAGAATCTGAAAATCCTAGGCAATAGAGAATTCTCTAGTGCTTGTAGGCAGCAGAGAGATGTGATTAGGCATGTTATTTAGATGAACCACTCCACATACTTTTATTGGTATATATGCATTTTTCATGTTTTCATTTTTATTTTTTTAATACAAAATTGGCCCATAGCTTTCATCAGATTCTAAAAGGTATCAATGACACAAAAGGATTATGGCCCCTGGTATAGGAAGTAATAATAAATGTGACCATGGATGAGAGATGTATGGTGATGGGCTGCCTGGGTGGCTTACTTGGTTGACAGTCAAACTCTCTCGCTTTTTTTTTAAAGATTTTATTTATTTATTTGAAACACAGACAGAGATCACAAGTAGGCAGAGAGGCAGGCAGAGAGAGAGGAGGAAGCAGGCTCCCTGCTGAGCAGAGAGCCCGATGAGGGGCTCGATCCCAGGACCTTGGGATCATGACCTGAGCTGAAGGCAGAGGCTTTAACCCACTGAGCCACCGAGGTGCCCCAGGAGTCCAACTCTTGATTTTGGCTCCGGCCATGATTTCGTGATCTTGGGATTGAGCTCTGTGTCAGGCTCTGTCCTCAGTGGGGAGTCTGCCTGAGGATTTCCCCTCTCTCTCTCCTTTGCCTCTTAAATAAATAAATAAATAAATAAATAAATAAATAAATTTTAAAAAAGAAAGACATGTCTTGTCATATTTTAAAGTATTTAGATGATAGAACTCAACCCAGGCTTATTGAATCAGGCCCTGGATGTGGGCTTAAAAGTATATGTATATTTGTAAATCTCCTTTGGTAGAGCTGATAGCCAGATAAATTCAGGAACCACCTGTCAGGACCAAGAGGGGTAGGCCCTAACTCTTGTCTCCCCAGGACTTACCCACAGGCTTCCATTTCCTGTGTCTTTTTATTTATTCACATCATGCATGGCCCAGAAGAATGTGGTTTCACTCTCCAAGATTACAACAGAATGATCATAACAATAAAATAATCCCAGTTTTCATGTAATAGCCACAACCCACCTAGTGGAGTAATGTAGCAGGGAGGACCTGTGACCTGGATGACCTAAGGGTCTTTGGCTTTTGGGTGGCCATCTTGGGAGTAATTTTTAGCATCCGTGTAGAATGCCTAAGGTGTTCACCTAAATAATGTGAGGGTAGTTGTTTTTGTAATTAAAGATTCAGCGATATTCTGCAGAGCTGTTGCCTTTCAGCAGCTTAAGGCTTTATTTTTACAGACACTATGAGTTGATGGGTGAGGAAAAAGGGGCCTCAAAATAAAGCATTTAGACAATGTTCTGCAAAAAATAGCTGTAGGAATTTGTTCCTGCCAATATCTAGAAGCTATAAATAAGAAGTTAGGGAGTGAAAGGAAGAAACTAGCATGAAATGATTCTGAGATATGCTTGGCTTAAGAGATTTTTTTCTTCAGGAAAGTTGGAAACAGGTTGTAGCTATGATACTCTAAAAAATCTGAATGTTCTCTTCCTCACCTCAGGAAGGGGGTGGAATACATATCCATTTACTGGAAAAAACTAGGTCAGATAATATCCATTCAGAAATAGTCTAAACCAGAGCTGGCCCAAGCATTTGGGATCATTAAGAAAAACAAATTAATTAGTCAAACATAATTTCCCACATCTATCAAAGATGTAAAATGTCTACCAACCCATAGCCCTGGCCTTTCTTCCCTTCTTCAGGAGCAGTTTGACGTATCACGGTCACGCAGACATTTGTTTCTAAGCAGTTCTGTGTCGTGAATCATATTCTTGGTAATACCTTCTCCTTGGTTGATCCTTTGACTCAGAGGATTTGAATTTAGAGTTGGCTTCAGTTTCCCAGCAAGAATCCTCAGGCCAATGAATGCAACTCCATTTTAGGGCCACAGGTAACTGATAATTTTCATTAACCTTGGCCGCTCCCACCAGTTTGGATAGCAAATGGCCACAGAAGGCTTGGTGGGATTTGACATGTTATATTTAGTGGAGATGTCATATAAACTGGAGGATAAAATGTTCTTACAGGGGGCACCTGGGTGGCTCAGTGGGTTGAAGCCTCTGCCTTCGGCTCAGGTCATGATCCCAGGGTCCTGGGATCGAGCCCCGCATTGGGCTCTCTGCTCAGCGGGGAGCCTGCTCCCCCCCCCACTCTCTCTGCCTGCCTCTCTACCTAATTGTGATCTCTCTCTGTCAAATAAATAGATGGAATCTTTAAAAAGAAAAAAAAGGAACATGAAGTTCCTAAGGAGGGGATCATGTGATAATAAATGACAGCTCCCATCCTACCCCTCATATATCTTTAAAAAAAAAAAAAAATGTTCTTACAGAACTTCAACCCGGTGTTTGCAAAGAGCACTTAAGAAACATGACTGTCTTATTTAGTAAAAGGTAGACTTTTTGTGCTGTGACTCTCAATGGCTTTGAGGATTTAGGGACGCTTTCTTATCCTGGTGTCACCAGAATCACAGGTGCCTGTGGATAGCCTTCAGGGAGTTCATGGAGCTCTTCTATATTATGTCAAATACTGTGTGTGTGTGTGTGTGTGTGTGTGTGTGTGTGTGTAGCTTATCTGTGTCTCTGGGCCAGAGATCATGGCTCTGATTGAATTTCAAAGGAGTCTGAGATGCAAAAAAGTTGAAAAACAATTGCTTTACTATCTCATAGCAGCATTCCTATGTTCCTACATTCCTAAGTTCCAGAAGTCTCACTGCGATGTACCCACTCTGCTTTTAGGAAAGGCCCTACTTTGTCTTCTCATTGGATAATATCTGAGGCCCCCATTTAGCCAGGGTTGGAATCTTCACACCCTATTATTGCTAGTGAATTTACATATTTTTAACATTTTTAAAAACTGAGGTCTATAGATAACATACAATAAAATACATGGATACTAGGTATATAATCCCTTGGGTTTTGAAAACCATCTGATATAATCATCTATTTCAAGATACAGAAAGATATTCATCACTCTAGGCTGTTCCTTCATACTGCTTTCTAGTTATTCTCACCTCTGCCCCAACCCAGAGGCAACCACTGTTCTTGTTTATATCACAGCGTATTAGTTTGGCCTATTTCAAACTTCATAAAAATATTCTCCTGGGGCGCCTGGGTGGCTCAGATGGTTAAGCATCTGCCTTTGGCTCCGGTCATGATCCCAGAGTTCTGGGATCGAGCCCCACATCGGGCTCCCTGCCTGGCAGAGAGCCTGCTTTCCCTCTCCCACTCCTCCTGCTTGCATTCCTGCTCTTGCTGTCTCTCTGTCAAATAAATAAATAAAATCTTAAAAAAAAATTTCCTACTGGTGTCTTTTGATAAACAGAAACTATTTATTTTAATGGAGATCAATTCTTTTCCCATTATGGTTGATAATTCTTTTTAATCCTTAGAAATTTTCACTTACTCTAAAGCTAAGGTCAAGAAGATCATTTCCAATCTTTTCTTAAAAGTCATTGATTTTGACATGTTGAACTTATTTTCTCAGTTTTATTGAGATATAATTGACATATAACATTGTGTAAGTTTAAGGCATATTATGAAATGTAATTGTAAGTACAATGCAGTGATCTGATATATGTGTATATTGCAAAATTATTACCACAATAAATTTGGTTAATACATCCATCATCTCACATAACTGCATTTCAGCATGTGTGTGTGGCGAGAACTTTTAAGACCTCTCTCAGCAACTTTCAAATATATGATATAGTGTTGTCAACTATAGTCATCACGCTGAACATTATATCCCCCAAATTTATTCATTTGATAACTGGAAGTTTTTACCTTTGATTGCTTTCGCCCATCTCCCTACCCCACAACCCCCAATCCCTGGTACCACCGTTCTACTCTCTATTCCTATGAGTTTGGTCTTTTTCAATTCCACATATAAGTGAGAACATACAGTGCTTGTCTTTCTGTGTTTGACTTACTTCACTCAGCGTAATATCCTCAAAGTTCATCCATGTTGTTGCAAATGACAGGATTTCTCTATTTTTTAAGGATCAGTGATATCATATATGATTATTACCTATATGTAATATATATTATATACAAAATATTATATATATTACATATTATATGTATACATATTACATTGTCTTTATCCATTCATGCATTGATGGACACTTAAGTTGCGCCCCTATCTTGGCTCTTGTAAATAAGGCTACAGTGAACCGGTGGGTGTAGATCTCTCTTGCAGAAAGTGATCTCATTTCCTTCAGGTATGTACTCGTGAGTGGGATTGCCAGATCACAAGGCAGTTCTATTTTACTATTTTGAGGAGCGTCCATACTGTTTTCCATACTCGCTGCGGCAATTTACACTTGTTCTAATGGCGCACACGTTTCCCATTTCTTCACATTCTTGCCGGGCGGATGGTTCTTCGTACTTCAGGGCATTTCTCTCTGCTCTCCTGGCCCTGCACCCCTGTAAACCACTAACTTGCTTTTGATAAAGGCTCCATGGACCTTGAAGGCACCCTCTCGGCTTTCATGCCGTTTCCAAAATTTGAGCAGTTTCTTGCTCTTCATTTGGCGAGGGTCCCATGAAACTCAGGGGGATTTGTCTTAACTTTCTTGTCCAACCAGCTTTTGGTTGGTCATGGCCATGCACTCAGTGGGAGTCCAGTGAATCCTGAAGGGGTCTCAATCCTGTGTGCTTTGGGGGGATCTTAGCTTTCCTGCTCTTCTCCCCACCTTCAGTGGCCACTGCCTTGCACTGTTGAATGGTCCTCTGCATGCTGGGATGGGATCCTTCCCTTCCTTCAGATATGGGTGGACACAGTCCTCCAGCCAGCAAAGACCTAGTATGTATCAAGGGGATTTCTCTGAGTTCTCTCGTCCTGCATTTCCTGCTGCATCCACTTTATGAGGCTGTTGCGGGAAAGAATCAGCAGGTAGGTGTGGCTCAGTATGTGACTGGGTCGCCTAGGAATTTGAGTCCCTCCATGCCAGCCTGTACATGGCCACTAAAAGTCCATTTTGCAATTCACCTGGTTTCTCCATACCCCACTCTCTGATGGCATAAGGTTCTGGTGTTGCTAGGATGAAAGTAGCCATAGGATATTCTCTTGGGAATGGATTGTCTCTTCCTAAGATTTAGCTCATTTAAATTTCTTTGCATCTGCAGCTCTCTGCTGGGTTTTAAATGTCCATGATACTGTAACTTATTGGACTCACATTCATGGTAAGGATGAGTATGACAATCTCCTGCAACTTTCTACATCCTAACCAGAAAACGAAGTCAATTTTTCCATTTTGAAAGTCTTCAGGGCCAGACCTTTCTTAAAGATTTTGAGAAAAGCATACTTTCTGCTACTCTCTCCATGTTTTGGTGTGTACAGTAGACTCAGATATGACCCACAATTCCAGTGTTTTGCACTGAAAATTTTGCTTTAGGAGAAAAGAGAATGGGATTCAATGAAGCTACCGCTTTGTCATTATTTGCTACTTCCTTTAGTTTTTGCTGACAGCACCTGCCATTGGCCATGCGGGCATCCTGAGCCATGTCAAACCGAACCAACCATGTCTCTGGGTGATGATGATGCCTTTCACACAGATACAGGTGCTCACTTTTCCTCCTGGACATACTTCTGGCGGAGGGTGTTTGAGTTCATGTCCCTTTGGAATCAGTGTCCTTCCCACTATTTCCTGTTAGTTAAATTGCTACTTATTTCCTAAGGCCTCACATAAAACACACATCTTCCATGAAGTCTTTCCCAAGACATGTGAAATGCCTACTCTCCAACACTTCTGGCCTTGCTATACTGTTAGTGTGAAGCTTACTGCATTGTATCATGCACGTAATACTTGAGGGAAGAGGGTACCCCTTTTTAAAGCACCAACAGAAGATCTAGAACTGGGTCTCAATGACTTGACAGGCACACCCACCCCTGGAGTGAGGATAGAAGTCATGACTCTTAAGAGGGAAAGAGGAGGGGCACCTGGGTGGCTCAGTGGGTTAAAGCCTCTGCCTTCAGCTCAGGTCATGATCCCAGGGTTCTGGGATCCAGCCCTGCATTGGGCTCCCTGCTCGGTGTGAAGCCTCCTTTTCCCTCTCTTATTCCTCCTGCTTGTGTTCCCTCTATCGCTGTGTTTCTGTCAAATTTAAAACAAAACAACTCAGTTGATATGGAGATTATCGAAAGGCAGGAGAAAATATTTGAGAAGGAAGATTCATTTTTACTCTCTATTGCAACCTCAAGACAGGACATAAGGGACATGTTACCTGGAAAATATTTTCCAACATCCAACAAGAGGGCTAATACCAGTAAATTAGTTTCTCCAAAGGAATGATGTCCAAATGTTTTTTTTTAACCACTAAAGACAACCCTTTGTTAATTTTGCCTTTATGGACCCTAATTTTTAAAAACATTATGGCTGGCAAACTGCAATTATGATATTTTCTAAATAGCTTTTTATCAGGTTAATTTACTTTTCACTCGGTAGGCATTACAATACATTGAAATACCTTGTGAATATGTAGCAAAAGTCTTTAAAATGTTTACAAGGGGGACCTGGGTAGCTCAGTTGGTCAAGTAACTTCCTTTGGCTCAGGTCATGATCTCAGGGGCCTGGGATGGAGCCCTCCCGGGCTCCCTGCTCAGCGGGGAGCCTGCTTCTCCTTCTTCCGCTACCTCTATGCTTTCTCTCTCTCTTGAACAAATAAATAAAATCGTAAAAAAATTAAATAAAATGTTTATAATATTTGGCCTGCTAATTTTATGTCTATCATTTATCCTAAGAGACTGGTTATGGGTGTGAACAAAGATTTTTCTTTAGGAATATTTATCATAACATGGCTTGCATTGATCAATTTTTTTAAAAAGATTTTCATTCATTTATTTATTTGTCAGAGAGAGAGAGAGAGAGCACGCACACATGCAGGCAGAGTGGCAGGCAGAAGCAGAGAGAGAAGCAGGCTCCCCGCCGAGCAAGGAGCCTGATGGGGGACCCTGGGACCATGACCTGAGCCGAAGGCAGCGGCTTAACCAACCGAGCCACCCAGGTGTCCCAATCAAATGTTGATTATAATTTTGATCACGTAAGAAATTTAAAAATACCTAAGTTTCTAATAATTAGGGGTTAGGTAAAGAAAATATAGAATAGCTATACAATGGAGTACTATGCATTCATTACAGTTTGATGGTTAAAGATGAATGACATAGAAATATGTTCGCTGTATATTAAGTTTTTTAAAAAAAGCATGTTATAAAATAACATGCATGTATGGGTCTTTGGGGAGCCGTTCAAATAGCCTCCAAGTTCCCCTCTTCAGAGCTTAACCTTTTTTCTCTACTCTGAAATGGGATCACTGAGCCTCTCTGATTAAAGACACGTTTTAGATTTGATTTACAAGCCGATTTAGCCAAGGAAACCAGGTTATTTGCAGTTTAGGTTGGAAAAGAAATTCAAACTCGGCAAATCATTTACATATTGGCAAGCGTATATTCTCTTTCTTCTTGTAATTAAACCCGCCAGGAAAGAAACACAAATAATCAGCACCTAAACGTCATTTTAGTCCTGAGACATCTTAACTATATTCCATTAAATGAGAATTAAAAACACACACACACACACACACACAAAACCCAGACCATTCCCTAAAGAAGTTCAGCCCAAATATAAAAACTTGACTTTGTGTAATTTCTGGGGATGGATTGCCTGCTCCTGGAAGCTAGGATGCTTTCATGTGGACAGACATTAAAATATAATTGAAGTTGCAAACAAGAGATGTTTGACACTAGAAAGATCACAGTTTAATCTGGGTCAGTATTAATATCCTGAACACGAAACTCAGAATGTTTCCTTTTTAACAGGTTAGGGAAAAGATTCTTAAAAGAAACCATTTTGGCAAAATATTAACTACTAAAAATAGGTTAAGACTTACATGCTTCTTCCTTCTCTAAAGAACTTGATATTCAATTATTTCATCCTCGGGAGAACCCTCTGAGGTACAGACCAGTAAAATTCTGAGGAAATGAGGCACAGAGAAGGCAGGAAATTTCCATAAGGTCACACAACCATCAAGGGCAGAAGCGGGGTTCAAACCCAGGTGGTCGCGTTCCATAGACTGTGACTTTAAGCATCGCGCTTGAGCAGTTCATCTGAGTGAGGTCAAAAGCAAACACAAACGTTGGAACCACTGTAGGACCCAACCCACAAACGTTGGACCCAAGTAGATCTCGACTATCTCCTCCAAAGCATAGTTATGCCCCAAACAGAAGGCAACATAGCCAGATTCGTTCCCCCTATATTTTGAGTCCCTCAAATCGGAAAGACCGCATCACGTTAAGGGTCGCCAATATGGAACGCTTCTAGTTTTCCATAACTTCTAGTTTTCTCTTGTTGCCAGCAGATTCGGTGGAAATGCTCAGATTCTAAAGCAACACCATCATTCATTTATTAAGTGGGTTTGCTCGAGGTATTTTCGCATGCTACGGCATTCACTGAAACATCTGTGAGGTAGAGTTGGACTGAATTTTAAAGCTGCTTCTCCAATGAGCCTTCTAGTAAGTTCTCACACTGGGGATTCGATCATCAGTCACACTGCGGGGCCAGATTCTACATGCAGCGCCGACACGACCACATTCCAGTGTGGAACCTGGGACTTGGCGAATTCCTTGCTGAGACTTCTCTGAGGACTTGCCTTGCCCAACCCAACCCTGACTTCTCTCTCTCCCTTGCTTAAGGACAGGGAGTAGGATTTTTTCTTTTTTTTTTTAATTCCTTTCAATGCACCTAGCACAGGGCTGAGTAGACTGTAGTTGTTCAGAAAATGCTTGCCAATATTCTGAAGTTACCATTTACAGATGGACAAACCGAAATACAAAACATAAAGCTTTGATTTCCGAAAACAAAATCAACACCCCCCCCCCCCCCCCCAAGTGTAATTTAACCTATTTGCTCCCCTGCAAATAGGTGTCCTTGGTGGTGGATGTTTTTTCTCTAAAATGCCCCAAGGAAGAGGGTGGAAGAGGCCAAAAGAGAGAAGGAGGAGATGCCCCTGGAAAGGAAGGTGGGATGCGGAGATGGGAAGGAGGTTCATTACTGGCTAAACCTGGCTGCCATGGTCCTGAATGGCTGCCATGGTCCTGAAGCTCGGCACCGCATGCACACCTGGAACCATTTATAAATTCTTTTGGGAAATGCCAGTCTAATAAATGCTTCGCCAGCCAGTAATTCATGAGCTCTCCACAGTAGCTGAAACCAAAAGGGGGTAATGGCCACAGCTGTCAGGCTCCAGATGCTCTGGGCCCGGCCCAGCCACGCTGTCCCAGCGTCTGTGTGGAGGAACGCTGGGAACTGGGCATGTCACCACCACTCGCCCTGGCCTCCTTCCAATAGCACCAGCTGCATCTGGCCCGGAAGATGGCTATTGCTGGCAGCACAGTGGTCCCTGCCAGGCTGGGCGCTGGGTGGCATCCAGGTGGGGACGGCTGGACCTGCCCCCAGCACACGTGCTCCCACCTTATGCCCCCCCTTCCCAGGGCATAGAATCCCCCTGAGAACGGACCCCTTTTTGTGGTCCACAGGAAAGATGGAATGAGAACCACACCGATGAAAAGTCATGTCATTTATTAATAATTTCTCCTTTCTCCTTCTTCTATAAATTGGAAGGAAAAAGTCTTTGGTGACACTCTATCTCGGATGGCAAAGCCCAGACATCAAGTCACACAGGTCAGTGAAGCAAATCAAGATCTATGGCTTTGTATTTTCTCGTACACTCTCCAACACACGTCAGGGCTTCCTTGTGCTAAGTAATTAATAGTCTACCACAAATGGGGTAAACACTCCAGAGAAGACGTGTAAGGCTACTACAAAGACAATGGTGGCATATTAGAAAACTGTCCCAGGTGTACATCGGGTACAAAATAAGGTTCTTCTTTTTCTTTTTTTGCTTTACAATTTGCCACCTAAGATAGTTCCAGTTGTCGGTGCCTTTCTTCTACCCCTCAATAACTCCTACACATATTTTTCTCTCAAAGTGAACATACAAGGCTCATTACATGGTACTCAGGTCATTTGCATGGCCCTAAATTAGTAATAATTACAACCCAAAGGAAAGGGACCTAATCCTTAGGACAGAGAACTATGGTGGAAATCAAACGGCCCTTGAAGCCTAAAAGGCAAATGATGACAAAGGTAGGGTGACTGGAAGGTTAGCTTGACTTGATTTTAAACAAGGGTGAGACCATGCTAATCGGAGGGGTTCCTGGATGGTTGTTACCTGCCTCTCATTCCAGATGGTAACACAGACTCCATCACCTGCTTACCTGGGTGATGGAGGTCCAAAGGCGGACAGCCCATCTCTGCACCCGATGTGAAACATGGTGGACTTTAATGGCAACTACAGACAGTCCCTACTGAGTAAAAACCATGATGATGCAATTCTTTGATTTCTAGAAAAGGCAAAGAGAGGAGATGGGTTTTGGGAGTCATCTTCATTGTTGAGATTCTGTCATAAATAGCAGCCTTTTTATCCAACCACAGTTTCCGGACAGGGTTACTGACTTGATGGGGGAGGCTGTGTTCTTAAGGATGCTTGATCTCATTTTTTTAAAAAGTAGACCCAGAGTCGAAAGAAGAATCTAATGTCTGCACGCTGAGGTTCTGAGACTGAGGGAGAGAAGTTTAGCACCTCTGATATTAATGCTTATGCACTAAAAAGTCAGAACAACTTCGTCCCCCTCAAGCATAGCTGAAAAAATCAGGCCAGCAGTAAAAGTACTTTCTTGGTTAAATCTGGCCAAGAATGACAAAGCCATCTGAAAATGGAAACTAGGTAAATGAATTCAGCAACTCAAGGCCTGCTGGACCAGCCACATGTCAATTATATTAACTATTAGAAGGCAGGGACATTTTTATTCAGGAGTTCATGGTCATAACCCGTCCTTCTTAAAACTGGAGCTCTCAGAGACCAGAGGGAATGCAAGACATCTTCAGGTCTGGTGGCTTGCCTTGGTTTTGGCATCCTTAATTCAGCCTGTCCGGCAAGAGTCTTAGATTCTCACCCGGCAGAGCTCTCTGTCTTCTCCCCACTCCTGGCCTTCAAACAGGCTTGATTAAAATTTCATTAGTTCTTTAATCAAGAGCTCACATTGAAAGGAAAAAAAAAAAAGGCAGTATATGGGTCTGTTCCTACCCCTAATTAAAGTTAAGTAACCTTCCTGAAAGGCCACTGGCCTAACAGCCCTTCAGGTGACCAGGTATCCAGAACCACGAAAATAAAGGCTAACCTCACTGGAAAGGAAAACCCCCCAGAAACACTCCAAAAGGAACATGGAAGGAAGCAACCGAGACCGGTCCTTCTCTCAGCACCATGTGTAAGAAGAAATGGAACTATGATGCACCTAAGATTCCAGGTAGGAGAGATTTCACTTTCTTCTGAAGCATCCTTTGGCAAATGGTCTGGGACATGACCACAAGGATGACTTCAAGGGCTTTGCTCTACAGCCCCCATTTTGGTTTTCGACAAAGGGGGTCTACTCCATGGATAGCAAACTTGATTTGATATTTATAAACCTTTTCGTAGAAATCCATAAACGAGCTTAAAAATTGATTAAGATCCTATGTACCAACGTGGAGCTAGAGAAAGATGGTTGCGTAGAAATCGTTACGCAGCCGAGCCCTCTGCGGAGTTTCTGCGTGTAATTCGCTACAGGGTTGGCACCGCACTCTCTGGCCGTGGCTTCTTCCCAGTTCACGTTGGCCCACTTGGGGACACCTGGTTATCATTAGACTTGACTGAGCGGTAACTCCTGACACCCCACAGAGATGGTTCTGATTTGTGCACTTGCTGCAGTGAAACAGAACTCCTGCCTAAGTGAATTAAAATTACATCTTACTATTGGGCCTCACGGATGTGCTAAGCATTGTTCAATTCCCAGCTGTATGTTCCAAATAGGAAAAGAACACACTAGCTGGCATCCCGAAGAGATTTGCCCAGACAATGACATGAAATGAAACCATGGAGATTTAAAGTGGCTGAGTGTGTCAGATCCTGTTCTCATTTATAATTACCTTTTTTTCCTTTCTTTCACGTAACACACACTGTTTATGGAGAATATGCCCTGTGAGCTCTGTGACAAGTAAATCTGGCAAGGCAGTTCCCCGAATCTGCTCATGTGACTGACCGGTACAATTAGGGACACGGCTCTGCCAGCCAAGTGACAACAGGCGTTTCAAAGTAAAGTTGGCTTGGGGGTTGTTGAACAAAACGTTGCATTCGCGTTCTTGCAAAGGAGGAAGATACGAGAATATTTTGGCAGTCCTAAAAAATTAAGTACACGCTTGCAAAGGCCAGATGAATGAGGATTCATTGCTAACCCTTGAAGTCGCTGGGAGCTGCAGCTTAAATGACATCGTACCCATCAGACTGGGCATTTCAGAGGAAGAAACCAGGGCAAGGACCATGGGCCTAAGAATTCTTTTTCAGCAGATACATAAGAGGGAATCACAACCACTTAGGAGAAAATATCCAGTGTTTGAGAGTGGGCTAACGCTGGGTCACACTGGGGGACAGAGAGCCGTCGAGAACTCTTCTGAGTCACGAGGCTGCAGAGAACAGCCCCCCTTTGAGCCTCCTTGCCTATACACCACTCCCAGCGGTGTCCAGATGCGCAGGCCGGCCCTCACTCTATCGCCAGGCAGCACTGTGTCACCTCTCTGGACCTCTGCAAACACCCAGTTTCTCTCCCGCCCACGGGGCCCTTCCCCCTTGCTCTCTCGCCAGTCCCTCTCTCCCTTCCGGACGTCTACAAAGCAAGATGAGTTCAAGTCTCCTGGATTTATGGCTCCCACTGACCTGAGCCAGGCACTTGGAGTGATTTGAACGTAATTCTGTGATGGAATTTTCTTCCCGGCCAACACTAGAAATAAATTTATAAGCTCTATCAGAGTTTAGGGGGAAAAAAAAATCTAAAGTGCTTCTTGTTTATTCAGAATAAGAGGTGTAGATCCCACTAATGTACCCCTCTGTTCTCTCTTGCCTCTTTGAAGTAGAAAAAGGCATTTAGTATCAGAAATCTTCATCTTTTACAAGAGGGATATGAGATATATATATATATATATATATATATATATATATATATTTTATATTCCCCCCCCCCCTGTTTATATGTGCAGTTTTACAATCATCAGAAACTCAAAGCAGTATTTTTAGGGATAGAAATGTTCTTTTTAACAAGAAGCACAACGCAGCTTCTCCAAAGATTTAAAAATTAAAGCAACAGAAAACCGTATTCACATTTGTTTCTGATTATTTTGTTTGCCAAGATCTTGCTCGAAACGAGCCTTGACCCAAAGTGGCATCAGGATCCCAGTGGCGAGGTCCACCCTCGGGGACTTCTCAGCAATGCTCGCCTTCAACGGGGAGAATTTCTACGTGAGTACTGCTTTCTCAACAGAGAAGCCTCTGAAACTCGAGGTTTGCACAAAGATGAAGAGCTTGTCTCGTGACTCCTGGTCTGCCACCGACAGCTTCACTGTCCCTCTGTCTCTAAACCAAAGCCTTCCGCCAGCGCTGAGCAGCCCTGTGCCAATGGTTCAAGGCATAATCGAGCCCACATCCCTGAAGAGCCTTGGGTTTCTGCTGTGGGTTGACACTTCATCTCACTAACATGCTGGTGGGTTGTCTGGATGGTTCTTTGTGTAAACTGAACATTCTTAATTATCCTAGCGTTTTCTTGGTCCTAACTCCCCGCCCACCGCTGCCCCAAGGCAAAAGATGATCCCACCTGTCTATCTGAGACGTAAAGTTTCCTGTTACCGCTGTCTACCTGGAGGTCATAGCACCTTCTCTCATGCAGCCACATATTAGAGACAGAAGTTCAAGTGGGTCTGCAAATTCAAAGTGGCAAAGTGGAACAATGAACTTGTCTTAACTTATGCCTGGTCATTTCTTGACACTGAGTGGAGTGACTTCCTGGGTCTTCCATGAAGGCTGAGCATCTGTAGCCGCAGGAGACCCGCCATGACCAATGGCAATGACGTTTGTGGGAAGAAGAGGAGCAGCTCTGAAATATTCACAACCAACACAATTTTGATTAAAGAAAGAACTCTGGTTTTTAATAGTTTTGATCATTAAAAAAGTTTAAACCTGCATAGCAATCATTTCAAAAATAATTATTTAATGTTCCATAATTAAACTGTACACAACCTAGTCTTGGGACATAGAAGCCAGTGAGGTGAGTTTGGAGCAGTCCTGTGCAGTCCCAGGAGCCAGGAGTCGAATTTTCATTGGCCGCCTTTTTTTTTCTTCTTTTTTCCTTCTTCTTTTTTTGTCATTCTGTTCATCTAAGATTATTTGGATACTTGGCACAATCTGGCTCCGCTGCTGAGCAGATCTGCACTGGGAAGAGAGAGCAGCTTGACCCCGTCCCTTCTCGCTTCCCCTCCCCCACTTGGCTGGATTCCTCAAAGTCGCTCGATGTCTCGGTATTTCTTCCTCAGAATAGAGACCTGGTCTTTAAAGAGGACAGGGTCGAGCCTCATCTGCGAGTGGATCAGCGGCATGTAGCCAAACCAGCTGGCAAACGTATTCATGCAGCTCTGTCGCTGGGCAAAGTGGTCAGGGTCAGCCCAGCGGGAAGCCCGAGAAGTCTGGGGAAAGGGAGACAAACCAGGAAGACAATGAGAGATGTGCAAGGTACGATGGGAACGCTGCAGGAAACCAAAGTCAGGTTCAAGGGCAAGCGGCAGAGCTTGGGGTCTGGACGGCTCTGGACGGGCCTTCCCAGGCACAGGGAAAGACGCAAGCACCAATCCTGAGTTTCAGCCTTGCCAGGAAGACGCTACATTCCTTGACGTTAAAAACATACACACAAAGCTCCACATTGACTGATTCTCCGGTCTGGGAATGATTTACGAGTTGAGCCTCGACTACTCTGGTCAGTACACATAAAACTTCTCTTTGTACATGTGAACAGATACTATGACTCACAATGTGTTTATGGTTCGAAGACAGTTTTCTAAAACCTTCTGGTTTACTTGGTTGATTCTGGGTAAGTAGAAATGATGGCTACCATCTCTTTAGCTCTGTGTGTTTGCCTTAAGGCTGGTTAAATATTTTGAGATCCTGTAGAGGACACTGCATTAAAAGAAAGCCTTAAATGACCTGAGTTCTGAAATTTAAATAAGCCTCATGTCCTTCAAACCACATTTTTATGAAATAAAGAAAAAGGGAGCTACCCGATTTGGGGGGAACCACCCCCACCCCGACTCATTTATCAATAGGCAAGTGTACAGTGATGTTTATATGCATGTGTGTGTGTTCAAGGTATTTTTATTCTCATGCACTATTGGAAAATGCTTTCATAGGAAGGTACATTTTACTGTGAGAATCACTCAGAGTCACTTAAAAACCGTTAAGCGTCAACATGCTTGAAGGGACCCACTGAAGGCAAATACGAATGTCAAGTTACCTCTGACCAGCAGAGTAACAAACAAAACACTGCCTGTCAAGTGTTTCCATGAAGCTCGTTTGAGCCTCATCACAGCCACCTGGTCAAGTGACCGCCCCAGTGGGCTAATCCCATCCCCACCGCACGGACGAGGGAGCAGGTGCCGGGAACTTACTCTACTCTTCTTTAAGGCTAGAAAGGGGCAGAGCTCAGGTTCCATCCTTTCCCGTTTATACTAAGAGAATGCTACTTGGTAAGCCAGAGAAAGTTCCTAATTAAGCTAACCAGATGAGTTCATATCAGAGCACACAGTCCCAAAGGGACCTCATTTTGTTCCTAAATTGGTATGGGGCCAGGCTCCCTACCCACAGGCAAGTGCACACACATGCAAATGGACTAGTGTCAAGAGTTTAAGCTTATCCTTATTCTCTTTTACAGATGGGGCGGGGGGGGGGGGGGAGAAAAAGAAAAAGAATTTAGAATCGTCCGAGTACCATTTTTTGCCTGAAGATTTTAACGTTTATTTTGGGCCAACCAACACATGAGAGAAGATGTATTTCCCGTGTAATAAAAACATTAATCTTATTACACAAGTTCTCCTTTTGCCAGTCATACATCATGCATCCATGACAGGAAGGGGGGGTACATACAGTACATATCTAACTAGACACATCGAGTTACATCTAAGGCTAAATTTAGATTTGTCCCCAAAATATGTGAAATACTGGTTTGGTAGAATTGGACAAAGCTATGAAAAGAATACAGAACAAACTCCTGAGGAACCATGTGTTATCAGAGTTCCACTCCTAATGAGTGTATAACCTCAGGGAAGTTCACAGAACTCTCTGAGCAAACAATATTAAAGGAATGCTGTGTCCTTAAATGACACAGAGAAAAATGCCTGGGCACACAGTAGCCACTCCATACATCTTGCTTGAGTTGGAATAGTCTGTTAGCCTTAAAGGTGAAAAATTCTTGCAAATCCTCTTGCCTGTTCTTTTAGTAGTTAGAGGGAAATAAAATTCTCCACTAGACTCACTGCTCATTAAGGACAGCAGCTCTGTCACAACCAGCGTCCCGGCCAGGGCCCCATAATCCGTACACGTCCGTAAACACTGAATTAGGAAATTCTCTAAACTTAAGATCCTGCAAGATTTCTGCTCTTACTAAATTTAGTGAATGAAAATCCATCAATTGTGTTAACGTGAGGTCTGGTTAAGTTTCCCTTTGCCAAAGCTAGATCTGATTATGATTTTCAGTAATGACTGGAACAAGGCACATGGAAAACCCCAAAGAACCAAACTGATCGAACCCTCAAGTACGTCCTTCTGGGCTGACTCAAATGCTATTGCATTCTCTATGATTTAACTTGGGTGGATCTAAATGGTCTACAGGTTTTTTATTTCTTCTATATAGAAGCAGGCTTTGTCCAAGACGAATGAAGGTGGCTGAGCCTCAGCATGCCCACATCAACCTGATACAGGAGCAGGGGTATTAAATAAGGAGCAGTGGAAGGAATAGAGCCTGGGATTCAACTCCCACTTCCGTCTCTAATACTAAGTGACTTGAGGTATATATGTTTAAATTCTTACTTTTAAAAGAAAAAACTCTCTTATGAGTTTTCTTACTCATAGAATGAGAAAGTTGGAATAGATTTCCTTGCAAGTGTCTTTAGTACTGAACTTATGTGACAACAATATTTTACTTTCATACAAGTTTTGATACATGGTATCACAACACACTGAGGTCAATTTTTACCATGTCCATTTTACAGATGAGCCCACTGAGTTTCAGGAGGTAGCCAACTTGTGTAAACTTCTCTGTGCTAGTTCTAGGGGAAAATCAAGGACTGTGATTCCTGGTCCATCACCAAGATGCTCACCCAACTCAAGAGGCAACCAGCAGAAGGCTGTGTTGAGGACAATACTATTAGCTCTTCACTAAATCAAGCCCCTTCAATAAATTCATGTAAATTCTTTGTAGGTCTTAAATTCTGGAAAAGGTTGATATTTCTCATGCCACTTTGCAGGTTACACGAGAGCTTTTACATTCTCGACAGAAAGATACCCTTGACTTACATCCTCCCAATCATCCATGTGTCAACCATATCTCCCTTGGGGCTTATAGATATTTCTTAAATTCCCTCATTTTCCTTCTTAGAGGAGCAGTGAGCCTTCCCTGCCTCAGGCTGAACCACCAGCGAGCAAAGCAGGGAAGGAGAGTTCTAGTCTTACCTGCCCCATCATTGTCTCCTTATACTGCTTCTTTTGGGTGACTTTGATTGGAGGCAATTTTGTCACAGCAGACACCAGGAAATTCATGAGAATGTCCTCACAGTTGGCCAGTTGGTCCACCATGTTCTTCAGGCTGGCTGGCAGGTAATGGGTGTACAGGTAGTGATAATATCTGTAAAAGTCAGATGGGTTTCAGAGGTGGCCATCATTGTATAATCACAGGTGGTCTTCTTTGGAAGGAAACCTATACTTATTGTTTGAATCCCTAAACACATCATGGATGATGATGACAATAGCCATCACTTTTCTGGTACTTACTATATGCCAGATGACGTTCTAAACTGCCTTGCAAGGAATGCCCCCTATAATCCTAAGGAACCTATGATACAGGTACTATTATTATCCTTGCTTCACAGATAAGTAAAGAAGGAACAAGAGGGCCACACAGATGGAGATACTGGTTGGCCAGCCCGACTTCTGTATCAGGGTGGTTGGTCAGAAACTGAATACTCGGATGGTAAGAGAAGTTCCTTACATATAATCGGTATATCCTAACTACTGGCTTAATCAGAACCATATTCAATACTACCCTATAATATACTATTCCATTTCTGTGGGCTATAAACCATATTACTTTTTTTTTAAGATTTTTATTTATTTGTTTGACAGAGATCACAAGTAGGCAGAGAGGCAGGCAGAGAGAGAGGAAGGGAAGCAGGCTCCCCGCCCGCTGAACAGAGAGCCCGATTCGGGCTTGATCCCAGGACCCTGGGATCATGACCTAAGCTGAAGGCAGAGGCTTTAACCCACTGAGCCACCCAGGCGCCCCTAAACCATATTACTTTTATACTGTTAGAGCAAAACCCTAGTTAATCTGGTGGTCAACCATTATGGAAGACCCAAAATTAAGTTGAATTAGTTCTTACTCTACTTTTTTTTTTTTTTTTTTTTTTAAAGAGGGAACATAATAGCATTTACTTATAGGAAAAACAACTTGAATGAATCACATTTACAGGGTGTTAGTGGCAGGGAAGAAAGGGGGAACAATGAACTTTTAAGAGGTAGGGTCTTAAGATCAAGATTCAGCCCACCTAAATGCTCATTCCTTATACATTCCAACTCCATTCTTGAGATAGCAAGATTCTCTATTACTAAAAAAGACTCTGCAGAAGAATGGATGAAAATGACTGAGTCAGTAACGTTAACCATCTACACTCACTAATTTGGCAGTCGTACCCAAGTTCCCTGGCTTTAAAGACCAAATATACTCAAACAACTCCCAAGTGTATATCTCCAACTGTGCTGTTTTTCCAACATACCCTTTCAGATGTCTCAACACGCCCAAGACTGAACTCCTGTATTTTCCTGAATACCTAAATCCACCCATAAGGGCTTTCCCCCATCTCTTGGTGGCCTCTCTACCCTTCTAGTTCCTTAGGTCAAAAACAAAACAAAACAAAAAAACAAAAAAACCCTGAACCATCAAACTCTATATCCAATCTGTTAGAGCATCTTCAAAACACGCCACAATCTGATCACTAGTTACCACTTCTGGCTCCCAGGCACCATCATCTTTTGCCTAGATCTCAATCACCTCCTAATAGGTCCCCCTGCTTCTACCCTGCCCCTCATATAGTCTGTTCTCAACACAGCACCCAGAGTGGATGCCTAAAATATAAAAAAGATGTCTCCATTCTGCTCAAAGCCCTGTACTGGCTCCCATGGCATTCAAAGGGGAGTGAAGTCCTCACCATGGGCAGCGAGGTCCTGCATGTGGGGCCCCATGACCCCTCTCCCCTGCTTTCTGCTCATTCCACTCTCGGCACATGGTCTTCCTGCTGTTCCTCCAACCTTCTGGTTCAGGGCATTTATCCAACAGTATGGCTCAGCTGTTTGCTATGCTAGAGCACTCTTCCTACAAAAATCCTCTTGGATGATTTCCTCTCCTTCTTTCAAGTCTCTGCTCTGATCTCACCTGTTCAATGGGGATTCCTGGCCACCCTTGAACCTCCCCTTTACCTTCATCATTCATGATCCTTGATTTGCTCGACTTTGCCTTTCTGCTCTGTAACTCTCCCCCTTAACCTATCACAGAATTATTATGAATATTGTGTCCTCCCCTTGTTGGAATGGAAAACCTACTTAGGCAAGAATTTTTTCTTAGAATAATGCCTGGGGTTAAACAATGAAGTCTGTACTTTTGTTGTTGTTATTCTCAATATTTAGTTACTCGATAACATGAGTGTGTCCAACTCCTGACAACCGGAAGATGTTTCTCTACCATTATTTCTGGAAATGGAGTGAGCCAGGGGGTTTCATTGGTTTCAAAGATACATGCTGGCCACCCTGACAGAACGTGAACAGAACGTGAACATGACTAATTTCTGTTAATGCTGTGAAGGAGCCTTGGCCCAAGGCCCTCTTTATGCAACAGCCAGAAGCTACGAGAGAAGGAGCCAGGTAAAAATCGATGCGCGGGACATCTGAACTCCTCACTTGTGGTAAATAGCAGCTCCCGTCAACACCATGGAGTAGTCGTTCGTCCACTTGGACGTGTACCCCCACCGCTCCTTAGAGTTATCCCAGAAATGGCTGCGCGCAGGGTACCCCACGATCCTCTCGGGGAAGGTCTGCCACACGGTGAAGGCAAAATCCACCTGCAGGCAGAACACAAGCCAAACAAGCAATCAACAGTGTTAACAAATGTCAACAAAACATTACCTTCCCCCTGCTAATTCGTGATGCGAAATCCCAGGACTGTTTCGAAACATTAATTCCGTGTATTCATCAGCAAATTAAACTGACTGCTTGACATTCTGCCCCATAATTATGTACATCTTAATGTTTTCTGTGGAAGAAACTTCAGATTAGTGCAGAAACGAAAGAAGAAAAGAAACTGCTGATATGTCCTTTAGAATCAAGTTTGTTCAAGCAAAAACACAAGTCGAAAAAGCAGTGGCTGGCTTCCCCTCTTCCCTCCGGGGTGCACGTGACTGCTGATTCACGCAAGGCACAAATGCATCTGTTTTATAAACGGGAGACTTCCTATGTACATCCAGAGTGTGAATAGACAGCAGGCAGCATGACGAGCATACAGCAATGCTGAAGTGACTAAAATAAAAGCATCCTCTTAAGAGCAAGAGAAAAGACGTTTAAAAACCACACAAGTTCAAACAGGAATTCAGAGCAGCTATCATAGCGTTGGAAGATGCTCAGTAAAAAGGAAATCTAGAAAAAGCATCCACGATGAAAAATCACTAAGAGTAAGTGGGGAAGAGGCCAAGCGAAGCCACATGATTAAAAAAGATTTTATGTATTTATTTGAGAGAGTGAGCGTGCGAGTGAGAGAGCACAAGCAGGGGGAGCAGCAGAGGGAGAGGGAGAAACAGGCTTCCCACTGAGTAGGGAGCCTGATGCAGGGCTCGATCTCAGGACCCAGGATCATGACCTGAGCTGAAGGCAGACGCTTAACCGACTGAGCCACCCAGGCGCCCCAACACAGGATTATTTTAAAGGCAATGCAGGTAAGTGACTGTCCGGTCCTTATAAGAACCCAAAGTAGGTACTTCTCAACCTGCTCAAAATTGACATTTATAATTAGCAAATAATCTGTTTTCAAATGTGTGAGCCAATTTTCTGACTTTCTAAGATTGTTTGATGAATGATAAAGAAGTACCTAGAAAGTAAAACAGTGAAGAGTAAAACAGTAACAAAAAAATCATATAATGCTCATATTCATGTATGTAATACTCTGGTTACAGTACTTACACATTTTAACTCATGTACTCCTCACAATATAACCCTGTGAAGTAGGTAATTTTATAGTCTCAATTTACAGAGAGGGAAGCTAAGGCATAAGGCATATGGAGGTGCAAGTGACTTTCCTGAACTAGTAAGTGGCAGAGTCAAGATTTAAACCAAGCCACTTGGCTTCAAAGTTGGCATGTACTGTGACCACAGCCTCCATGTTAACTGTTGCTACAGTACTGAGAACAATTTAACTCTTACACATTACGCATTCAGCCTGTGAACTTCCTTATCTCTTCTTCATAAGCAATGCAGATGGAAATTGCATTTATTCACAAATATTTCCAGTTGTGGAGCTGTGATGGTGGACGGGAACGTAGTGATGGTGCCAAGTCCGGTTCCTACCTCCCAGAGGTTGAAAAGCAATAACCATTCGCAACAGCCAACAGCGAAAACCACTCAGGTTCTACTAAGTGCAAATACATAAACCAACCATGGTATGTCCATATGACAGAGTATCATTCAGCTCTAAGAAGCAATGAAATACTGAGAATATGGGATGAGCCCTGCAAACAGCATGCTGAAGGAAAACACCCACAAAGGCCACATGTTGTAGGAAATGCCCAGAAGAAGGGAATCCATGGATACAAAAAAACCCAAACCGGATGTGCAGTTCTAAAAGCTAGGGAGGGACTGATGAGTGGATATGGGTCTCCTTTTTGGGTGATGAAAATGTAATTGAGTAAGACAGAACTGATGACTGCCCATCATCGTGAATGCAGGAATGTCACTCAATTATTCACTTTAAGATGGTTAATTTCATGTTGTGAATGTTACCTCAATTAAAAGAACGAAGCAAATCAGCCAAGATGACTAGTCCCCAAGCTTTCACCATATGCACAACATCATTCTGTTTTTGCCACATTCCCACACCATATAATCAGTTCTTTCCTATTGTTCTTTAAACTACCCATGTTTGCCCCCCCCCCCCATTAGCCTCATCCTAGGTAAACCTGTCAGTGAAACCCTAGGTTTGACTCCTGGCTATACTGTTTTCTAACAAACAGTAAATATAATTGCTGAAATATGCTTGTGATGAACCACACAAAACCACGTGGATGGGGCACACACCATCCTTCGGGAACACTGGCCTGAGGGATCTGTGAGAAGGTCCTTTTATCTCTGAATCCTTTGGGCCTAGAAGTCACCGTTTTTGTGAACAGTCACATATTCAAATGTTTATGAAAATTTAGTTTGGCCCCCTAACTCAAGATAAGGGAGCCTTAAGACTATAGCTTGCCCTCCTCCCACATGGAAACATCCAGAAAAAAGGTAGGATGTTGGAAAATACATTAAGAAAATCTGTTGGGGGGGCACCCGGGTGGCTCAGTGGGTTAAGCCTCTGCCTTCAGCTCAGGTCATGATCCCAGGATCCTGGGATCGAGCCCCACATTGGGCTCTCTGCTCAGCAGGGAGCCTGCTTCCTCCTCTCTCTCTGCCTGCCTCTCTGCCTACTTGTGATCTCTCTGTCAAATAAAGAAATAAATAATCTAAAAAAAAAAAGGGAAGAAGAAAATCTGTTGGGGCACAGGGCATCTCAAAGCCAGCAGCAGGGGAGTGGACAATGTTTGCCAGAAGATGGAAATTGGGTTGTGATAACCCACACGCCATCACTGGGGCTCGATACCAATGGTGCCAACTGATGAGACGGTATCTCATACAGCCCATCGTCAAACAATCAGCCCGGCTGTCAGCGCTCTTTGGGGTTTTCCATGGTTCTTTGAAAAGGAAACACATGCCCTGGCAACTCCTATAGAACCCGATGGGGTTTTTTTCATCACATGAATTTCTTACTATCTCAAAGCTGTTTCAAGTCATTTCAAAGGAACTCAAAAGTAAATTCAGATAAAACTACGATTCTTGTAATAGTTCTGCCTTCCCGAAGATCATTAACACATCAAAGGAGGCAAAGGTCAGCTTACAGCCTTTTCTCTTAAAAACCAACATCTGTTTTCTTTTGAGAGTTTGGAGCAACCCAGATAAATGTAAATAACTGTGACCAACTATATCTAATACCCTTTACAGAATGCTGTTTAAAAATCTATCCTTAATGCTACAGAGAGGCATTTAAACAAGCGGAGACTCCTTAGAGAGGAAACAAAATGAACCACCATCTATTCACTTAAACAAGAGAAGTCCTCTGTCCTTGGCCATCTCAGGTGAACATCACTCCAGGATCAGCAGGCAAAATCGAAGCAGACCACCAGCCTCTTAAATTTACATACCGCCTTCCATCCACACTGACTTCTAATTACTACACAGAGGTCACCCGTTCCTCCCAGCACGTACCCAGCGGCTGCAATTGCTCGTGTTGGTGAAGAAATTCACCAGCCCCATGGAAACATCACAGAAGCTCACAGAGATCTGACTGTGGGACAGGGGGAAAAACTCTCGAGTTTTTCTCGAGTGGGACAGGGGACTGTTTGCCTTCTTTCTGCCCTGGGGAAGACGTAAGCTGCGTGAGGACCTGACGTCATGGGATAAGGACTTAAATATATGCCATCGCTGTCCCGTTCTGGCGATGGGCTGCTCTCCCTGTGTTTGCCCGCCAAGGTCTACTTTGGAAGGCTGTGGACGGCACAGCCCGGGCTTCCGGACAGGCTGCTGGCGGACTGGGTTAGGTCACTGGGAGTCACCTGCAGGAAAACGGAGGTGGGACAGAGAGCGAGAGGCTGGAGTATTTCTCCCTGGCTCCCTCCTAAGTTTGACACCAGAGTTGCGGGTGGTCGCCACATCCCTCCGTGGTCACAGGTCCCGTAGGGCAGGTCCCCAGTTCCAACACTCAGAGACTCTGAAGGACTAATTTCCTTCAGAGCTGGGGGTGGGAGCTGCTGCCTGTTCTGGCCAGTCTCCACAGGTACCTCGAGGTCCTTAATCCCACCGTCCTAAGTCATCTGAAATCCCTTTGCTGGAATCACCCGACCTGAATGCTGTGTGCCGCTAGGACGCGGAGGGCTACGGGCAGGAACCGTGTCATCAAAGTAACCCGGCACCGAGACCAGAACACAGAGATTCCTTGACAGATATTTGGGGAGTGAATGTGCTCCTCAGATGCCTACTCCCCTGGCAGGAAGCAGCAGAAACGTGTCAGCTGGAGTACCCCGCAGTCACCCCGGCTGCCGCTCCCTCTGAACATGAGACCTATCTTCTCCCCTCCACTCCGAACCCCTTTCTCCTGCGGACTTGCACAGGGCACCACTGGCTGCGTGTTCACACTTTAACCCCCTCAGTGTGCAGCCCTTCAATCATTCATTCACTGAGTGTTTATAGAGCCTGGGCTGCAGAGAAAGCATTCTACCAAGGTGAGGCCCAGGGCATTTTTGTCCTGCTGCACAGAACGTCTGTTCAACTCCATCGGATGGAAATTGGAAGCATCCATGGAATTTCGAGACGGAGGCGGTGGGACTGCTAGCCTAGGTCAACACCAAGTGCCGGCCACGCAGACCGGCGTCCAGGAAAGGGCATGCTGGTAAGCGTGGAAGTTCAAAGAGAAGAGAAAATGATTATGAATAAGAGGGGAAAGAAAGGGAAAGCTACAAGTAGCTCAGACTCCACGCTTTTTAGCAGCCACTGTTAATGATGCATTTCGGATACATGACATTTGTATAGAACTGTCTTTGGACCCCTCGATGGTTTAAAGGGAGGTTTTCTGGAAATCATTCCACTTGCAAATATTAAAATTTGTTTTCAATTATATTTCCCCCTCCCTCTCTCTCTCTCTCTCTCTCTTCCTCACACGTTCTTTGTGCAATCTTATTTTTGGCACAAATACCTGAACACCTGAAATAGCAAGGGTCTCCCATCTCAGTCTTAAAGTGCAACGTTTGCTCTCGTGTGGGTGAAAGAAAATGAGCACTTTAAACCGAGCAGAGAGGCTGCCTTCAGAACGCAGGACAGTGTGCCCTAACAAAGGCAGCACACAGCCACAGGCGTTCGGATCACTGGGGAAGGGTGCGCTGTTTGCTCTGGGCGCCGTGGTCTCAAGATGACCCTAAGCAGGTGCCCCCCTACTCTTCTGGGTTCTGCTGTGCTGTTTAGAACAAAAGGAAGGGCAGGCAGGAGGGGAGAGGTCAGGCACAGCCATGAAAACGAAGAGCCAATTAGCAGAGAAAACGGAGGGGAAAATGCCCTCTTCCGGGAACCAGGTGGTGGTAAGGTGCTCACAGGAACTGGGTTCATTATAACTGACTCTGTGGGAAGCTTTTTTTTTTTTAAAAGATTTTATTTATTTATTTGACAGAGAGAGATCACAAGTAGGCAGAGATGCAGGCAGAGAGAGAGGGGTAAGCAGGCTCCCTGCTGAGCAGAGAGCCCGATGCGGGGCTCGATCTCAGGACCCTGGGATCATGACCCGAAGGCAGAGGCTTTAACCCACTGAGCCACCCAGGCGCCCCTCCACAGGAAGTTTTGAAAAAGGTTTTCAAGTGGCCACGGCCCGGGGAAAACAAGCGCTGTCACCTTGGGGTCTGGGACAACTGTCTCAAGACCCTCCATCCCACACCCACTCCTCAGGCAGGGGTGCTTACCTCTGTGGTTGAAAGCACAGTGTCCTCATCGAGGCTGAGCACGGCGTCTGTGACGATGTTGTCGTAGGGCAGGAAACGGCTGCTCATAACCTGGGGGTGGGTGGAAAGGAGGCAGCAGGGAAGGAACAAAGGAAAAGAGAGGTACACTTAGAGACCTGTTTTCAGGAAAAGTCCCCCATCCTCACCTTCAAAAAGAATGTTCTGCCACCATGTGCCCCCTCAATGCTGAAGACGTCCATTTCCCATTAGGGCAGAGCCATTTGCTCTACTGTTATTGGGCGCCTACTGTGTACAGACACCTTGCTAGTCAAAGGGAGTACACAAAGGTGAGTAAGACATATTCTCTGGTCTCGGAGGAGCTCCCGGTCCACGGAGACATCCAGATGCAGACCGTCTGTCCTCGTCTGCTGTGTAGACAATGCCAGGGAAGCAGAAGGTGCGGCGGCCAGCTGCTCGCAAGGGCAGATGGAGGCCTTGTAGAAGAAATGACATTGGAGTAGGGCTTGATGGATAGGAATTCAGCAGATATAAATGGAAGTGAGGCAGAAATAGGGCTCAGCGGATGTGAAGGCACAGAGGAAAGAACAAGCACTCTGAGGCCTGGAGAGAGTGGACGGATGGAGCTCTAAGTCCAAGTGTGGGGCACACGCCACTGGAAGGCCACGTTGTTTTAGGAGGTGTGTAGAAAAACATTTATAAAAATTCTCTTTACCGATGTTAGCATAGAGTAGAAAAAACAGGAACAGGTAGCAGTAAACTTATTTAAAAATCACCTCACTGAGACGGTAAGTAAGTGGATTTATAGACAAATACTAACTACAAAATAGCACACGTGGTGTATGGGTTTAGCAAACTGTGAAGGTAGTGTATGAATAAGGTTTGGGCAACTCCAGGATAAGGCATGGTGAGGTGTGTGCGGGTGGTCCGGAGTGAGGGCTTTGGGGATGAGAGGACTCGCTGGAAAAATTAAGACCAGACAGACTTCATGGCAGTTGGTTAAGCGTCTGGCTCTTGGTTTCAGCTCAGGTCAGGATCTCAGGGTCTTGAGATCGAGCCCCGCTCCTGGGGCTCTGTGCTCAGTGTGGAATTTGCTTCTCTCTCTCTCTCTCTCTCCCTCTGCCCCTCCCCCTGCTCATGTTCGTTCTCTCTCTCTAATAAATAATCTTAAAAAAAAAAAAAGACTAGAGGGACTTCTCTGTGACAGTCACACCTTGAGCCTCTGTGTTGAACGTACCACAGAATGACTAACCATAATGGTAAGAATAACTAACTTTGGGAAAACGTCTCCTATGTGCCAGGCATGTTCCAAGTTCTTTATACGTATTATCATGTTTCGCCTTTATAATAGACCCATTTTACGGCCGAACAAGCTAAGGCATAGAAAGTTTAGGTATCTTGCTCAGGATAGACGCACCAGCATTTCATCCCCGGCGGTGAGGTTCTGCAGAGCACATCTGCCACTATGCGACACCTGTCTCAGGTTCAAGAAGGACCTCAAAAGTGAAAGGGGGGGCACATGAGGCAACCTCATATTCCCTCTGGGAGTTGTATCAACAGTTACAAACGCCTCTCTGAATTCACACTTGGGAGGCCGAAAGAAAAGACACATTTGGGACCCACTCTCAAGGCACAGAGGTCAGGGAATGCAGCAGTTGGACCCTGGAGACAAAGGGGAAAGGGAGACCCTTAACCAGGCTGCCAAGGGTATGGGTATGCTCTCCACAAATCTCAGGACCCCCAGCCGCAAGAAGCTCATGCTTGTATTTACAACAACAAGCCAGCTGACCTATGAGATTCCGTTTCTACGCCCGTGAAGCTACGGGAGGGCTTCTGACATTAAAGGATGGGAAGTGCCCACTGTTTTCCGTCTCTGGGAGCTCAAGGGATGTATCTACAGCATAAATGGCTCCAGGGTCTGCTCCTACACATCTGTCAGCTGGGTCAAGTTTTCTTTTCCTTTCTCAGGCTTTCAAATGAAATAAAATATAAAGCGATCAGCAACCCTATATACACGGTGCTCAGAAATCTCAGCCCGAAGCAACTCTCCTGACACTGTTTACATGTCCACCGACTAACACAGAAACCATTAGCTGCCAGCTTGGTGATGCCCTGACCTTTCCCTTGTTAAGTCTATGGGGGAGGGCTGCACAGACAAGACCGATAAATTCAAAACAGAATTTTGCAGCCAAAGCAGCCAACACATCCACTCCAAACCCAAGGCTAGATATGGAAATGTACATACAATGGGGAAAGAGCGGGACCTATGACTTCCTCCCCATTACGCTCCCAACTGCTGGTGTCATAAAAGGATCCATTTCCTTTTTCTGAACCTGCTTCATCAACAGAGGTCAGGAGCCCATCACCCAGCCACTTCCAGTTCTAGCGCGGGAACTAGACCCTCTCTTCCAAACACCTTGCCTAAAGCTTAGCCACATCCCTAAAGCTGATGGTTTAACAGGAAAGGAACTGGTGTACTCAGAAAGTCAATCCTGAATGAAATGGGTTTTGCTTCTTAGCTCATGTAAGAAATATTCAGCTACTGTGTATCAGCTCAACCCCTTCTAAAATGAGCAAACATGGATAGGAAATGACCAAGACGCAAGAAGTTTATTGTCTAATGGGGACTATAGGAAATATCCCTAACTAATTATACAAAGCACAGTAAGAGTTAACTTGGATCTAGCACCCACCGTGTGTATCCACACTTCCAAGTGCATTTCCAAGTCTAGGATTGTGCCATTTGGCCTTTCAGCAATCCTGTTTTAGGTATTATGATTGCTTCCATTTACTAAAGGAGGAATCGAGGCACAGAGACTTAAATAACTCATTTTCGAGCCCATAATACAAACTGTGATGTTCCAGTGCCTCCCAGAAGAGTAGCTGACCTTTGGTGTCTCCCAGGTGCATCACAGGCCCAGGGCTAAGCACCTGTAATGCACTGTCTCACCGACTCCTCCAAAAGGGCCCAAGTGTTGGCCGAGGTTCCCCAAAAGACAGAGCCTGAAGCAGTACTTAATTAAATGCAAATGCTTTACTAGGTGGTGGGTCCCAGGGCAGGAGAATGAGGGAAAAGGAATGGCCCACTGGAATCAGTGGCCAACGTGGAGTCTAGGACTCAGCAAATGGCCAGAAGCCGAGACACAGGTATGGCTGGGAGAATGTATGCCACTTGATCTTAGCCAAAAGGCCAAGAAATGATTGAAATGGCCGGGAGAATGTGAAGTCTCTTATAAGATACATCTGTTTGAGCCACCATCTTATACACAAAGAAACTGGGACTACTCACAGAGTGAAAGTAAAAAATCAGTCATTGAATCTGTGTGTAAAAATGCAATACTAACCACAGAAGTAAGGATGGCCTCCCATCTAACTAGACCCTGTTTCAATTTCCTGACATATTCCAAGGAAGACTTATCTACCAGAAGAAGATCTAGACACCCATGGAAGCACAAAAAAACAAAACAAAACAAAACAAAAAAACCCCAATGAATTCCCAAGTCCAATGTCTACAGCATCCATCTGAGCACTGTCTGGGACCTTGGGCACTGGCAATGTGGAGACGGACATATGGGATCGTAGGCAGGAGATTTCTGTGTGCCATCCCTTTTGTGAAACCACATCTATAGTGAGATGGGCTTCGTAAGGGTTAGACCCACGCCAAGAAGCAGGTGATTTTCTAACTCCCACCTTCACTCAGGAAATGCTTATGAAGCAGCTCTTGGATAACCATGCTGCTCGATTCCAGCCCTGTGAATGCTGGGGCTTTCTAGGTCACATCACATATGGTGTTCCAACATACGGTGTGGGGCGCAGTGCAGAGCAGCTGGGCATACGTTGGAAATGAACAGATAATGCGCTCATCCTCTTGCTCACGTGACAGCTGTAATGCTCGCCACGTCATGTTGAACTACTGGAGACTGCTACTTCTAGTAACCCAAATAATGATTTTTGAATGGTTTGACCTAACTGGTATTTTTTTACTCTGGCTCAAAGATGTTTTACTTCATGTGACACAATCTCCCAAGACCTGCCTTCTTGGGGACTGATGGAGGATGTCTCTTAGATGACATGCTTTCACCAATCTGTTCCATTTAGTAGCAGCTAATTTCTTCACAATGGATATGATCTACAAGAAAGCAACGAGCAGAAGCTAGAGAAAAAAAGAACTCACCCCTGGCTGCCAAGAGCAGAAGGAAGTAGCATGGGAACAGGGCCTTCAAGAATGCATGGAAATTTTGATGACAAAGAGAAAGCTTTGAGAAGGGATGGTCAAGACTTATAGCAAAAGGGAAAGATGAGAATTAGAGGCAGAAGGGGACACAGTGCAATTTTAAGAGCTGTGAGTGATCAAATTTGGTGAGAGGACAGAGTCTGGGTGGGGGAAGCAATGAGAGAGAAGAGGACTAGCAAGGCTGCCCAAGGCCAGATTGCACATGGCCTCCAATGTTAATTTCAAGCATTAGCAAACAGTCCCTTAAGGCTGAGAGATGATCAGATCATTCAGTTCCAGGCAAAATGAACTGGAGAATGAGCAAGGGACCAGCTAGGCAGCACATGGTGCGTCTCTTGGTGGAGACACCCAAATGAAATTAAAGTGCAGATGTCCTCTTCAAGATAAATGGGAGGACAAGCCACTATTCTGAAAGACACAACTGATACGGATGAACCAGCTAAACAAACCTCAGACGTGACCACCATCAGCGGCTTTGTCTTGACTCTCATCATTCATACGAGAATCACTACTGCCAGGCCCTGAAAGTTTCATATCCTAGCAGCAGCCCTAGGGATATGTGTCATTACTTCTATTCTGTAGACGAGGAGGAAACCGATGGTCAGAGAAGGAAAGTACATGCAGGGCCACAAATCCCCTCCAGAGGCAGTGTTAGGACCCACGGTTCCCCAATTTGAGAACCGACAGCTGTCAAAGCTGAGGATTTTCAGGGACGGGGATAATTTTAGAAAAAGGAATCCAGAGCCAGGCACTCCATCTAGAGCCAAAGCCCACAGCGCCCCATGGAGAAACCAACACCCTAGGGTGGTTCTACGCTTGGGGCCCCTTCCCATCCTACCTTGCTTTCTCCTTCAATGACGATGACAGGCACAGCCGTGGCGGGCCAGCGGTGTTTGGATGGTAGGGGCTTGTCACAATTCCATAGAACTATGATCTGAAAGGGACAGGGGGCACGAGACGGCCTGGTGAGGCTGGCTTTAGTGAGGCCTCCACCCTAATTTCCTCTCAGAGACACAAAGAAGCCTAAGCAAAGCAGAGAGGCAGACATCAAACTTGAATTTTAAAGAGAGCCCCCCTCTCCCACACAATCTCCTGAGTCTGGTCACCTCAACGACTAGAGAGAGAGGACGAAAAGAGTAACCTGAAAAAAACTACATGGCGGGGGGGCAGGAGAAAGCTGGGGAGAAAAGAAGTAAACTTCAGAGTTGCCAAATCTTTAAAAAGTAGGTTCTTAAATTCTGACATCGTTCGATGAGCAAGCAAACAATGACCAAATTAAATCAAAATGGGTAACGAGCTCTGGAACATTGGCTAGGAAGCAGTGCTCCTGTGGGCATTGTGGGAGAGAGAAGAGAATCCAAGATGGAACTAGTACAGTGAGCTCATGATTTGGATTCTCCAGAATGGCTGCTGATTTTATGTGACTTCTTGATAAATGGGTTCGGTTCAGAAAGGCATAATTCAAGAGGATTTAACTGTTTCCAAGTTTGTAAGCCTTTTTGTACAACCTGATTTACAAATCACAATGCCACCGTGGAGAGAGTATGGGAGGGACACTGATTGGGAAAATCCTGTAATGGATAGAGTCTTCTCCCAATTTTATACTGAAGTCATGGGTGCTATGACAGAAAAGTGGACACCTCCTGCCACCGACAAGTAGGCTTCTTCCACTGAAACTTCATCTTCTGGGCCTGCCCATGACATTTCTGAGGTTACTTTATTATTCTGACGTTTAAAAACAAAATAACGTCTTGAGGCACCTGGGTGGCTCAGTGGGTTAAGCCTCTGCCTTCGGCTCAGGTCGTGATCTCAGGGTCCTGGGATCGAGCCCCGCATCGGGCTCTCTGCTCAGCAGGGAGCCTGCTTCCTCCTCTCTCTCTGCCTGCCTCTCTGCCTACTTGTGATCTCTCTCTCTGTCAAATAAATAAATAAATAAATCTTTAAAACAAACAATCAAAATAACGTCTTTACGCATTCTTTAAAGAATGTGTTGGTATGTATGTGTTACTTTTACCCCAGTGAAACATCTCTCTGTAACCCACCCCTTACCCGTGCTAAATTTCACTTTCAAGAACCTTTGGCTAAGTTGATGACGAGGGAGTAAGGCATGACAAACGAACGCGGAGGAACGGGGCCAGATGTTGAATGAGTCCCGGGGAGCGGAGCCCGGAGCAGGGAAGAGCGGGGTCTCTGGTCGGCAGAGCTGGAGGAGGCGGGGGCTGCGGTCCGCCCCCCACTCACCTGGGCACAGTACTGGGATTTGGCGGCAGCCACAAGAAGCTTCAACACTGGCTGGGACTGGGAGACCAGGGGGGTCACCGCATGGATGACCGCAGTGAACTTGGAGGGGGGCTTTAAACCTGAAATAGAAGCAGGAGAGGAGCCCAATGAAACCCCAGAAAAAGACACTTAGGAAACCATTCCTCCTTGCTCCACTGCCTCGCCTGGAAGCTAATGTTCCCGCCTCTCCTGTCCTGACAGAACAAAAGCAAGGTGAAGAGCGGCTAGTTCACTGTTGCCTGGGACCTTGTTAATTTTCAGCTCCACGTCCATCTGGAGGTTCTTCCTCTGATAGCCTCTTCCTCCCCTGGGGATGCACCTCTGATCTCCCTGTGGGTCCCAAGAGACCTGAAGTCTGGACACCCCCCCGCCCCCCACCACTCTCTACTCCCAGCAAAGTCTACTCCAGCCGCTGGCATCTTAAGGTGGATTTAAGGAAACGGGCTCTCTCCCCGGGTATCTGAATAGCTCTAATTCTTCATAATGGAGTTAAGGGTTTTTTTTTTCCTTTTTTTTGGCCAGATTAATCCTATTTCCAATAATGACCAGCAAGTGACAAAAGTTAAAGCAACAGCATCCAGAGCCTCGCTGTCTAGGTGGGAATCCCCGTGCCCATTGGTGGTGGGATCTTCCCCTCGAGGTCTCCACAGCCGGGAAGTGGGCCTGAGAGTCAAGAGCATCAAACCCACGGGGCTGCTAGGAGAATGGAATGACAGGAGTAAAATGCATATGAGGCAATCAGAACAGGACCCAGCAAACAGTTAAGTGCTCAGTATGTGTTCGCAGGTAGCCCTCACCCCCATCATCATTATTCCGGAGCAGAAGCTCTTTTGTGGGGCACTGACATAATCTGAGGGAAAAAAGGACATGACCCTGACCTCCACCGGCTGCACGCTCTGAGCCCTGGGTGGAAACGTGTGAAACAAGCAGGAACCATGGAACAGAAGCAGCGAGATGGCTTCTTCCCCCGAAGGAGGTTTTCCAGAAGAACTCACTAAGAAGCTGGAGACACACTTTTTAAAAAACTTCACTAGTTCAGACCCAGGAATTTCACATTTTGGTAGCTTCAATGCAAACAAGAGTGTGCAATGACATTCGAGGTAAGCTTTGATGTCGAGAGAATAAAGGCAGGAACCAGACAACGTCTACTAAAGGATTCTGTGAGTGTTTTGTAGAGCAAATGAGATCATCCAATTGGTACCTTAATTGCACGTTAGAAAGAAGCTGACTTCTCTACTTTCTAGATATACATGCAAAACTTTGCCAAAGAAGAAGAAGAAATGGGACGGAGGGGTTTCCTTTCTACCGGTGAGGACAAGTCACCATGTCTACATTTTCCTGTACTGGTTTGGGAAGCACTATGTGCACACTTCTAACGCTCTCCCTCCACATGGAGATCTCACTGCTCTGCAGGAAAGACGTAGGCATTTTTTACTGAGTATGGCCTTACTCTGAAAGTTAGCAAATTCTAAATACATTACCCTATGTGGGCCACTCAGTGCTTTTAAAATGGTCCCCACAGTATGTTTGGTTTGGCTTAAAGGGTTCTTGGTCACTGGTTGGTACCTTAGGCCATGACTACTTTTTAAGTTTCTTTTTATCAGTTTCAAATTAAACATGCACAACTCAAAAAAAAAAAAAAAAGAGGTGAGATTGTTACGGAGAGTATTGGGACAGGGTGGAAAATCTAGAGTCTTTTTCTCACATCGACTTGAAAGATGCTCTACTCTCCCAGAGTTTCTCCAGTTCCAAACTGTGAATGAGGGGAGATGTCGAAGATCTTCCTAATGCTAGCACAAGTGGGGCTCCACATACAGAGGGTCTGTGGCAGTAATAGTAGCCTTTTGGAGAGCTTAGTCCCTCTGTCCATTCCCTCTGCCCCATTATGAATAGACAAAGAAAATCTGCTTGAGAGCAGAGACTGTATCTATCTGACTTGTTATTTCTACCACGTAGTATTGCCTTAACGGAGCCCGTAAGACAGATCACAATAATTGCTAAATGGATGGACAGAGTTGTCTCTTGTCATCCATTCTTACATCTTTCTCCTACCCCTTTATTAATTCAATTGTTCTTTGGTAGGAGAGAGAAAAGTTGAGGTTGCAGAAAAAAAAAAATTAGGGAGAGCTCTCCTGCTTCGGTTTCATATACGAGGAGATGTGAAATTATACCAAACCCATTGTCGTGTTCAAAATGATCCATGATCTGGGGAGCCTATTTCTCACAAAGGAATGAGTCTACTGTATGTGAGGTCCAGCTGCTCAGATAAGAAAGGAGTTTTTTCCTTTTGCAATGCTCTGCTACATTTACAATTCTTGATTCTGTTACACCAGTTAGGACAGGTCCCTAGACAGCCATCTCCAATGGAGGCTGGTAGAAAGATCCTACTCGGGATGGAGAAACCAAGGGCCTCTGAAGTCCCTGGGCAACATCTGGAGGGCAAACAAGGGGTGGTGCTCTGGAAGGAACTCACTTACCTAAATTAGCATAGTAGTAAGGAAAGTCTCCCAGATAAGATGAATACTGTGGTAGTACGAACAGTCCTCCAGGATGTTTGTTCCATATTAAACTGTTACGTGATATGTGCTTGAATATTCTGTCCTGAATAATCTAGAAGGTAAAAACACAGGACGTGGTGAGGAGGACACCTTGACCATATCTGGTAAGGAGCATGTTCAGTCCCAATGTGAGGAGTGATAACCCTCAGAGTAGTGACTCTATCCCCAGATTCCCCACTGATACAAGTGTCCCGGACACAGACAGAGTGACGGAGCAGTGGAAGAGAGTGGGAGAGAGAAAGAGATGAATGACGGCCAATCAAATTTCCTAATTCAACTTCAGTTTTACCATAAATTCTACCTTGTCTTTCTATAATAATAAGTACGTTCTCATTTCAAAGCAGAGTGCATGGAACAGCTTCCTTGATGGCTGAGAATTTAGCTGTGGTTCTAGATCCATGCCAGGAAGATCTGTTCTTGGTCCATAGAGATGTGCATGCGGAGATCAGGCTGGGAGGGACCAGAAGGCATGGAACATTCTAGAAACTGTTGAAGTTCCGATCTGTTCCTTTAATTGAGGAGGCAGATTTATCTGTCATATTTTGTTTTCCTTTCAAAGTCAATTGTAGGACTTTGGGGTATTAGCTGAAGTTTTTCTACATTTCTTCTCAAAAAGCAATGAGTTAACAATTGCTCAAAACATCTCACATAACAGAACAAGAACCATGGCATATGAAGACTAATAGCCACGCTAGTTCATTAGTTTCTTTAGACTTTGGGACCTCGCAGATCATTAAATTCTACATTTAGAGTCAAACATTCTCCCTTCCCGAATCATTTGTCAGATGAACGTGATTAGTCCACTTTACAGATTTCTCTCTGTGACTTTCAAACTCTTGTAATTATACCATCCACTCATTAAGATATGATGTGGCAAATAATTAACTTGATACAGGATTTCATGTTTGCAGCAATTTTTTCCCGTACTCAAAAAAAAAAAAAAAGAAAGAAAAAGGAAAAAACCAGAAAAAGCCTGCCATGTCTGTTAAGAGATTTATTTAAGACCTAAATCATTATTTTCCAGGGCCCCATTTACTGCCATGTGACTTTCAGTAAAGACCATTTTCAATGGAGCTTTATCATTTAAGGTTATTAACACAACTGTCTCATCCCACATAGTGATAGGTAAGTGATAAAGTGAGCTACATTTATTTTTACAGACCTTATCATGTTTATATTTCTTAATGAGAGAGAAAGAAGGAAGCAAGGAGGTAATCTGAAAGAACTCAAATATTTTAGTTTAATGATTTCTGCATTTTTCTCTTTCCCCCAGATCAAAACTGCTTATCTTATATGGCTAGGTGGAAGTTTCTAATTTGGTAGAGAGTTTAGTAACCTAACTAAAACAGTAATGTTTACTTTCTGTGGGACAACAGAGATGTGTCAAAATGCTGTTGTCTAGGCACTAATTATGAGAAACTTCTTGTTGTGAAGGGTTTTCACACGGCGAGCAATTTCGCTTCAAATACTGCTTATCCTAGTTTTATGTCATTTATATCTTCTACATCTACTATCTACTTTCCCTTATAGCTTTTCATTTAGATCCACTTTTTTGGCTTTCTGAATTTATGTACTTTCCAACATGTGGTCCCTTAAATGAACTCAGGTACCAAGACACAGAATAAATCGAAAGTAGACAGCATCATAAAGCTGACACATATACAAATGGCATGTACCTAAGGGATGCCACAAAACGGGTCACCGTCTTTCAGCAGAATCCTTCTCATTGTCATACTCTTTCTGGTTCAGTATCACGACATTGTTATTGTTTCGAGTTCAAGGATACAACCAGTTATGGTATTCTTCTGAGATAGCAATGAGCATGTCACACTCTCTTCAAAGGAGTCTTGATAGGAAGGTATCAGCAAAGGCACAAGAGCCATTGCAAATATTTAATTTAACCTGGGTCAAGCAATTTGCCACTTTTATGTCTCACTTTCCTCATTTGTAATAAAACAATAAAATATCACATAAATTATAATCAGCTCTCAGAATTTGTTGGGAGTAGCCGCCTAAGTTTTACACTTAAGACTTGACCTTTTTGCCTTAAAAATAACTTTCATTCCTCATTCATTTTCTAGGCATAGATTTTCCATTTTACACCACTATAATATCATAGATATTATATATCATAGATGTCTTTCCATATTAATAGTATTTATGGGTTACTTATCCTCAATGACCAGCAATAGTATAATTTTTTCATGCAAAGCAATGGCTGTATTTGTGAATTAAAATTTTCCACATCTAGAATTGATACTTTAGGAGTCTGTCAATGGGTACAAATATTTTTAAGGCTGTTTATACGTATTGACAAACATTTTCTAAAGGGTTTGTAACAACTTGCCTTCTCAAAAGTCTGAAAGAGTATGGACCTCATTTCACCAAATAGAAAAGTTGTTCTGTCCCTCTCCTAATGTCCAATTCTCCCTATTGCTACCCTGGACAGCTCCCAGGATCCTTTCAGTGAAGCTCACTCTTTATTGTTGTGGAAGAAGACATTGCACTTAGAACCTGGACATCTCTACGGCGATAAAGAAAATCAACAACAACATACACACAGACATGTGTACACACACAGTACAAAAGCTTTTCATTATAGATGGAACTGGCACCCTTGAGAAGGATAATATTTCTCATTAATATGAATTCAAAAGGAAGAATGACAGGCTCCTTATTTTTCTTTTTTATGTGCCATCTGTTTTATGAATAATGGACTACTGGTTACAGGTTACTGTCATTCTGTGTGGCCCTGACTTGGTCTTTTGACCAACGCAAGGCTGCCTCATACACGCGGTGCCACCATATGCCACCTCGCTTTGAGCCAAAGCATTCTCTTTCCATTATCTCCCTGACTTTAATATTCCACTACACAACGGCATCGGCAACACCAAGGTTGGAATGTGCATTGTTAGGTAACTGGAGAGGAAAAAAAATCGGAGCATACTTCACAAAACTCCATTAAAAACGTGCTGTCCAAACTACCGTTAGTTCTTTCCACACATTATTACAATCCTGTGCACTTTTCTTTCACTCACCTCGATTCTGAGTAAGTTCCCATGGTTCAATCATTAGGGTCAGGCTGCTGCTGTGTAATATTCTGACAAACAATGGGAGCTATGAAGGAATGCTGTCTTTGCAACATTTTATCACTGTCTTCATCATTAACTTCTCAGCTTGCGCGCGTACGCGCGCGCGCGCACACACACACACACACACACACACACACAAATAGAGCTCCAAAGAGTCTAGCTCTGATTCAATAACTCCTTAATTCCAAGATGCAGAATTAGGAAGCTTCTATCAGACCACGTCCCAAGTATGAGAGAGTGCAGCGCACTGTAACATACTGAGAACTTGACACTGGCATTGGAGAGAAGGGGTCCTGCTTCCAGTAGTATCTAAGCATCACCTACAACACGAAGGCACATATTCTCCAAACACCAAGTCATCCCCTTCCTGTAGCCTACAGTACAGCAGACAAGGAAGAAAAACCCAGTGTTTTAGAGTCTGAGTGTAGAACATGCTGAAAGCAAAGGATCCTCAAATCTATATTGTCTAAGGGTAACTCCGAATTATCCTCATAACTTAGGAGCTCCAGCACAGACTGACCTATATCATCTAAGTTCTAAGCCAAGTAGCCATTTTTGATACGGGATACTTAAGTCGTTCAATAAACACGTTGGCTTTATTTGTGTATGTGGATGGCATTTTCTGCTATATTCTCTGCTTTTCTATTTACACTGAATTCTGGGATAATCTGAGTTCTGAATTAAAAAGGGAAACTGGATGGTATCTTTCATGCAATTTGGTTGAAGGGTCAAACTGTTACATTCCAATCTTGGAACGATATAAGGAGATTTGACAGTTGCTATAAATTTGAATGAAGTATATGGTTCACAGTGTTTTCAAAACAACAGTGTCGCTAAAGAACTAGATGGCTTAAATCCAAGGGGAAGAAGGCCTTTCCAGCACACAGATGACAACAGCTTGACTTGAGATTCTATTCTGATGAATATAACACATCGAACTGTTCTTACAGGATAACTGAGCACTGCTAACTGAACAGGCAAGGGACCAGCTCTATACCATAAACCATACTCAAAAGAAATGTAATTAATGAGATACCACCTTTCATCTGGCAAATCTGCACAGTCGTGTGTGTGCGTGCGCGTGTGTCTGTGGTTTAATTATGATCCTTAAGGATAACAAGGGGGCTGCTAGAGAAGGTCTCCCTGCAGATGGCTTATGAGAGTCCAGACTGATGCATCCTTCTTGGAGAGTAATTTGGCAAGCAGATCATGAACCTAGACTCTGGCTTATTAATAATCCCACTTTAAGGACTTTATCTCAGAGAAACAGAGATGTAGGCTAAGATACATGTAGAAACCCGTTGCTTGGGGCGCCTGGGTGGCTCAGTGGGTTAAAGCCTCTGCCTTCGGCTCAGGTCATGATCCCAGGGTCCTGGGATCAAGCCCCACATCAGGCTCTCTACTCAGCGGGAGCCTGATTCCTCCTCTCTCTCTGCCTGCCTTTCTGCCTACTTGTGATCTCTGTCTGTCAAATAAATAAATAAAATCTTTAAAAAAAAAAAAGGAAAGAAACCTGTTGCTCAGATAAAGACATCTATATCTAGATCTATACAAAACAACCAAATAGAAACAACATTAACAGCCAACAATAGGAGATTAGTTCAATAAACGGAGGTCCACCAAAGGAGGGCAAAAGGGAGGAAAAATGAAAATATGTGGCCTTCGTGTTTTAGAGTGGACAACTAACAGGGCAGAATTTTTTTTTTTTTTTAAGATTTTATTTTTATTTATTTGTTAGAGAGAGAGAGAGCGAGCACAGGCAGACAGAGTGGCAGGCAGAGGGAGAAGCAGGCTCCCTGCCAAGCAAGGAGCCCGATGTGGGACTCGATCCCAGGACGCTGGGATCATGACCTGAGCCGAAGGCAGCTGCTTAACCAACTGAGCCACCCAGGCGTCCCAACAGGGCAGAATCTTGACAAGACCAGAATCAGACCCATAAGTGCATAAATGTGGCATGTGACACTATGGAGGCATGAAAACTTTGTATGTCTAGACAAACTACACAACAATCTGTCAAAGAAGAAAAAAACCAGACTCTTCAATACAGATCATATGTATGAAAGTAAGCTAAATCTAAAAAGTTAACCATGAAAGTACTAGAAAAACAAAAGGGAATGTGTGTGTATAATTATGTCAAAAAGTGCTTTCTGAAGAGTAGCAAATGGAAAATCCACAGAAGAAGAGATTGCCTCATCATAAACAAAACAGAAAGGGATGCTACAAGCTGGAGGAAACATTTGCAGCAAAAGAGTCAAAGGGTTAATATTTCTAATACAATAAGCTCTTAAAAATTTATGAGAAAAAGTGGGACAACACTATGACCATTTCTATTTCTTTCTTTGTGAGTTGCCTAAGAAATATGAAAAAAATCATTCCTATTAATATCCTAAGAAATATAAATTAAGAAAATAATGATTTATCATTTTGAAAGATATAATGCCCAATATTGGTGAAAGTGAAAAATATCAGAAATAATAAAAACAAGTCCTTTCGCATATGCTGGAAAGAATACAAATTAATTTCATTCTATTGCAGGAAAATTGACAATTTATTAGAAATCTTAGCATTTGTCATATTCTTTGAACCAGGACTTTGAATTCAAGGAATTAATCCCAAGGAAGTAATCTTGAACCTGCAAAACAATTTAGTGTTGAGGCTATTTGCTTCAACAACGAGTCTAGTAATGAAAAACCAGAAACAATGGCAATGTCTTCAAATTGAGGATAATGAAAGAAATTAAGTGATATCATGAATGGAGTATTATATAGTCATTAAAAATTGCAGAAAAATCTAACAGCATGAGAAAATGTTAACAGTACATTATTAAAAGGAGAAAAAACACATTATAAACTAAATTTAGAAAGGCTCCTCTTTATTGACTGACTTATTTTTAAGTAGGCTCCACACCCAACATGGGGCTTGAACTCACACCCCTGAGCTTAAGAGTCACAGGCTCTGCCGACCCAGCCAGCTAGACACCCCTGAAAGACTCTAAAAATTATAACATGTGTATCAATTTGCCTAGAAAAAAACAAATATGTATGTGTTTTTGTGTATATATATGTCAATATATATGGGTAGATTTTGTATGGGTAGATTGTTTTAGTTTTATGCTTTAAGTATTTTCCATTATTTTCTAAAATGAACATGTACTCTTTTCATAAAAAGCATTCATTCCACAAAGAAAAAAAAATTGACATTCAACTTTCCTTAAGAAGGGTCTAGGAAGGTTCTTGGATGGATGATAGAAGAGTAAAATCTATTATATTGTCAAACCTGCTGCTATGAACAGATGAACAAATGCAACTAATTTTAAGGGACCACAGGTCTGCTTGCAAGAAGGAAGCCCCCGGAGACCCTTCTGACCTTGTCTCCTCCATGGGAGGAGCCTGGGTCCTGAAGAGCCCCTTTCACCTACTTCCAGGATGAAAAAATTAAAAAAAGTTCGCACCATTCCTGAGAAGATATCCTGACCAGCGCAGGAGCCCCAGGCTCGGCTTGGGGTAGGGAAATGCCCCACTGTGCCCAGGGCATGAGCAGCACAGGGTCTGGTAGCCAGGATGGCAAGAGAACAGGAGTGTGGGCAAAACAGGGTAATTTTCAGTTTTTTTGGTATTACTCAGACTCCAGACCTAAACGGGTTACCTTACATATTACATTAGCTCTGGGCACAGTAAACACTTTTCCAAAGCAAGTACCCCGAAGTGATGCCACAGATGCCCCTGCAGTATTATGGGAACCCCTCAGAATCACCTTAATGGTGTGTCTCATGAGAGGACCTCTGCTCTCCTTCCTGCGAGTCTGTAATTCATGAGTGTGCAGTTTTCTAACTCTTCTCTTAGCTCTTTGTGCTACGGTGCTGTAGCCTCAGGCCATCACTATCTGTTCTACTTCCAAAGGTTTTAATCATCTCCATGCTTCCCTCTCCTTTTCCCCTCCTGCCTTTAAAAAAAAAAAAAAAAAAGGCAACTAACAAGGGGCACACATAGGCCTAGAAGATCTTCTGCTTTCATAGGGTTTAACACTTTCTGCACCAGGTAAGTGTAATCCCAATTTTCTTTAACACAGCCTTGCAAAATCGATGTTGGTTGGGTGGCACATCTTAAGAATTGATCTTGGGGTACCTCTGGTACCCAGTGAACTGCTCGCATTTCTAGAATGGTAGAAGATTTCCCCCTACTCGGTCACTATCTGATTTCTAACCAGGCTCCAGAAACAGGTCTTCGAAGGAGGCCCCTGAGTGTGAAGGACGGGAGGACAGCCATTAACCACGTATTGCTGAAATGATGGAAGACAGAGCCAATCTCTGTGTCAAGGAGCGTCATTCCTCCTCATGTCCGTTTTCCTCTGTGGAGTTTTGTGAGGAATGGAGGGATTTGCCTGGGCACGGCAGAGCAGGTAAAAGAGGGTTAATTGACACATCCGAGTACAAAAAATTTGGTTTTGTCCCGTTTGACCAATTACACCTCACCAATAACAGAAGAGGCGGCCAACAGAAGTGTATAAAGGACCATTATTCAAGACCAAGAGCCAAGAGGTCTCACTTACCTCTAGTGTAGTTAATACAATCTTCTCAACTGAAGAAAAATAAGCCTCCCACAAGAATTGTGTCTGCTGTCTAAGTGCTAGGATTTTATCCTGATGAATAGACCTGATTGTAGAAGGGATCTGTAACACAAGGTGAACACAAAATAACCGTAACTGTCAAACAATGAGATGCCACTTAATCGAAATAACCCACCTGGGTTAGGCTTTTATACTTTTTAGCATTCAAGTTTTAGCGTATGGATTGGCTAAAAATCACCAACCCCTAAGTTGAAATGCCCTTAAGAGGTGTCAGGTACAAACAGTACTTACTGGGGATCAGCTTTAATGACCATTAATGCATGGAAGTTCAAGTCCCCCCTAAGATTTGGTAACAGCTTATCAGTTGCTTAGGGTCCCAAAGATTCTCAGTCTCAACTTGGATGACCACATTCTACACAGAAAGGAGCTATCGCTTTGGGGAAAGGCTGAAAGACATTACCCTCCAAACATTCCAAGACATGCCATGATGCCAAGACTCCGAATGATCTACAAAGAGGCTTTTAAAGGAATGTCTCTGAGCCTCTCCATTAAATCTGTATCTGGACAGTCATTTCTAAGTGCACACACCTGCAACCTTACCCCAAGGACTCTTCTGCTTCCCGACCTGTCTTTTTGGCTCTAGCACTGACCCCAGTCTACCACGATCTGTCAAACATCACACATGTCCTGCCATCACCATTCTCTAACAGGCTACATGATTTTAAAGGTGAGATCTACATCCTGTCCATCCAGCTACACAGATCAAGGCTGTAAGAATGGCTTTTACATAGTTACAGTGGTTATTCAAGAAATAAGAGTTGAACTGAACATGGCCAGTTGAACCCACCATAGGGATATCATTATTTTTACCAGCAATACAGCTTAATGGTTAAGCATGGGGACACAGAAATTAGACCAAGGTGGGAATTCTTGGTTCTACCATTTACTAGCTGTGCTTTCTTGGACAAGTTATTTGACCTCTCCAAGATTCCATCTCTTCATTTAACAACATGGGGATATAGTACTAACATCAGCAGGTGGTAATGGAGATCATTTAAGTGCTTAGCAGAGTGCCTAGAACATGGGAAGCTTACCTAACACAGCAAATTATTACTACCGCTATTATTATTACTAATGATAAGGGTGACATAAGGTGATGATACTCAATATTGGACCAACTCCTGAATGTCTGCACATGAACTTGTTTGGATCTGGAGCTCTAACACGTACTTCCTGGGTTTCTGGTGAATGGGCTTGCTCCCAACTTCACCTATAGTTCAAGGTCTGTTTCATTTATGGAGTCTATATACTCTTAGAGGAGATTCCTTGTGATTAGCAACTGCCCTCTTGTGCTCACCTCTTTCTGCATGCTTGCTTCGCTAATGCGTAACTAATCAGACAGACGTGGGGGCCTGGGCTGACGCAGGAATGCTCTGTTAACTGCTTTAATAAGAAAGTTACTTATGGCATTGTGACTAAGTCTGTATCTGAATTTCCACTGGAGGGGCAGGAGGTGGTAGCACATTTTTTTGACTCAAGACTATTCCACAGAGGAGCAATGAAATAGCTTTATAGCTTACTTGCTTTGGCAATATCCCAAAGCAGACCATGGATCTGTGGCCCCAAGTGTGTATCTCGATGCCCAATGCTGAAGAAGCATGCAGGCCACGGGTAAAGGAGAAGCACTGGCAGGCAAATGTTAGCCTGAAATTAGAGCTCAAGGTCAAGTGGAAGTAAAATATCCTTGGAGAAGGTAGAGAAACTATCCATGTCACACATGGATCCTTGGTAAGTCAAGGACAATTTATTTTTATTTACTGAGAAAATTACCTACATTGCCAAAAAAGACTAGAAAAAAGTTACCCTGCTCAATTTTCATAATCATGCCTTCTTCTGAATGTCAGGGGCATATTCTAAGAGTCATATAGGTTGATTTCACTGTTTTGTCATGATCACAAGAAACCAGTCCATTAGAAAAATGCCAAAGCCACTGTCACTACACAGTCTCCAGAAAACTAGGTAGGCTATGCTTATGAATGAATAAAGGGAGTATCACGTATTTTTTACAAAAGATTTTTTTAAAAAATGTATGCTAGAGATAGAGAAAGACAGAGAGAGAGCATGTGGGGGTAAGGGGCAGAGGGAGAAGAGAATCTCAAGGAGACTGCAAGTTGAGAGTGACCTGAACCAAAACCAAGAGCTGGACGCCCATGGCTGAGCCACCCAGGCGCCCCAAGGGAATATCACACATTAACCTACCAATACACTCCCCTTTTTATACAAGCCACAATTTGATATTAGGACATCAAGTGACCTATACACTGTCCCGTGTGTACGTACAATATAAATGACAGCTCTTGGAAAGTGCTCTGGAAGAGAATTCCAACTGACTGAAAAGACAGAGTTCCAGGTTTTCATGGCGTTTAGCTATTGCTTATTAATCTGCTTGTCCCGAGAGACAGGTATGCGGGAGTGATAAATTAACTCCAACGTGGTCAGATGGCTCTGTGTTGCAGAACACAATGAAGTCTTAATAAAAGGTCACGTTTGGTAACAAAACTAATGGAGTCTCCCAAAAGAGATACAGGAAAGCGACACTGGGCTCTCCTGGTGACACAACAAGAATATATGCAAATAAAAACATCCGAGCTGTTCTAAAACAGGAAACGAAAGACTGTAACATAACAACACCATCTCCCAGAGCAGACTTTGGGCTCCGTGCCAACTCTTTACAATGATTGTCAATGACGGTGCAGCAG